>JAXCGZ010006072.1:47500-71952 GCA_037179515.1 Halocaridina rubra
TCACAAGTTAGTTTAGATCATGACGTTACTGTGTCTACTTCTCTCCTTTTTTCAAAAGATTTACAAAAGTTGGTTAGCTACAGTAAAAAGATAAATCATGTAGAACATTTAAAATGCGATAGACAATAACATAAATGGAAACTTCCTGTCGTTACTATGGGGCATTGATTTGTCTTAAAATTAGGCCTTAAAAACTACTCCTGAAACAACTATTGGTTACGATGTGAAAAGTCAGAAAACATTCATCATTCCAATGTGCAATTCCTATCCAGAGACAAACTGATATGAGAACTCAATGAACACAAAGATTAAATCATGATTCAAACAATGACAATGCTAAAGCAAAACACTAATATTATTTAAACAGAAGACAACTTATTACTGTCGGTGCAAATCATACAATCCATCAAAGGCACTTATTCAAAACTATCTTTAAAGGAGTCTCTGAGTTGTCGCTTAAAATTATCTTAAAACTAGGTAAAACAAGTAATAAAAGGGGACCTTTTCTTTCCCATTTTTTCAGTTCTAAAGCGTGGGTTGTTCTTTCCAACAACTAATAAGGGATTTTTAAATACCCTTCTTTCTCTCTGGGATTTCATCAATTCGTTTACATGGCTTTTTAGAGTGTTTTTCGGACGTTAGACTTTTGTTTTCTCTGTCCCTTGCTCATGAATTCTTGCTAGGCGTTATTCAACGGTATCCATGTGTCCTCTCCTTTTCACTCCCCCGCCGTCCTTGCTGCAGGCCCAGGTTCGTACTCTACCATAAATTATCTCCATTTCCAAGATAGGCAAGACGAAGAGGAAGCGATCGATGCACCTTTCTAATCCTTCCAGCCTGGCTTTCTCGTCCCACCCTCGGCCGATCTTGACTAAGACCACCACGCAGGAGACCTGCAACGTCACAGCGATTTCTCTTCCGTACGGCAATCCACACGTACCTTCGAAGCAGACCTCGGGATGAAAATTTGAACCTATGTCACTACTACAGTTGTAAGAAAGGTTCCCTATGACTTCTGGGTACCAACAATGGCCATACGTTGGTACTCGGAGGCTATACTTTGCCTCCCCTGCAACTGCAAGTGATTGCAATCTCTATTCAATGGGCAACAGGGACTTGTTTGAGAGGACAAAACTAAAGACTTTTAGAACTTGCAGGTCGGGGTTGCCTGGAAACATATTCCTTATGTGCACGTTTGCCTACATCATTAGATTAGGATTCCCAACCATTCGGGACTTAGCTGGGTAACTGATACATAGCATTACTTTACTATAGTCATAAAAACAATCATTAAATACTGAGAAAAGCCACTAAAGAAACATTCTTATTAGCCGTGGCTGCAATAACATCAAGCATGAATTCAGATAAAAGATACAAACCATCAGATTACTGCTGCTTGTATGTCAAAAATAATAGTTAGCAACAGGCCATTGAGAGATAGCAACAATATCAGTCAACATAATAATAACATTACTAATAATCATGATCAAAATAAGAATAATAAACAATAAAAATAAATATACTAAATCAGAAATATCAATATATATACAATGGAGACTGGCATTCAGAAGTAAGAACAGAGTTCTATACTTATACTTCATAGTAATGCTCATTCTAACACAGTCTCTTTTACTATTTAAATTCCTGCTGTCATAATCTATGTATATATATAGAGCACAAGTGGCAACTCGCTGGCTCCACAATTTGTCAATGGGAGTTCTATCTATTCTCTAAACAGTTGCGACATGTGGCAAAAATATTTATGCAAATGGCGGTACTACCGATGTCTTATCAGTATTTATGCAATAACAGCATGCAACAATCTATCGACTGCAATAAAATGTAGGCACAATTATCGCCTAGCTTCGCTGGAAAAAAAAACAAAAAAAGAATCAATGACGGCAACATTCTTGTAGTATCGGAAGGAGCCTCTGTCAGTTTCAGAGTCGAGTGAAAGGTAGGAGAGAGAGAGAGAGAGCGAGGAGAGAGAGAGAGAGAGAGAGAGAGAGAGAGAGAGAGAGAGAGAGAGGAGAGAGAGAGAGAGAGAGAGAGAGAGACTGGGCGACCTTGAAATACGTTGCGGTTTCCACCCATGTGTCAGCTGAGACGGGCCTCCGTCCTTTAACTTGTACTGAAAATAAAAAAATCGTCGCAGAGTATTTCTAAAAATAAAATAATAAACAAATGGAAGTGAACAAACTTTAGGAATGACTATCGATAGAGTTTTACGTTTATTGTCAGCGGCTATTCTCATTCCCTCATTAACAAAAACAAAAGCAAAAAGAACTTAGTGTACAACTGCAGAACTGTCGAAGCATAAATCCATTCCTTTCTGTTTAATCTTGATAAGGACTTTACTGTAACAGCATACACACCCTCGTCTATAATGACAATTCTTTTCTTGCTATAAATCAGAGGGTTGAGTCGGAGCGCACCCACTCTGATGAAATTAAAACAAAAGATTAAAATCATATGTGACACTATCCCTACTACTATCAACAAAAGTACAAATATCTTTTTCTTAACAGACGTCTTATAATGACTTAAATATCATTAATTTTAAATTTAAAACTCAGCAGATAATCTCTAATAATCTCAATTATCTTAATTAGCTCAATTGTAATCTAAAATTCATGAAAATGATAGGGATTAACCATAGTTATCTCTAGGTAATCTTTTCAAAACTCTTTAAGTAAGATTTTAAAGATTTCTTCAATACAAAAAGAACTATATAACAAAAACGGGTATCAACGAATATAAAAAGTCTATCTCTGTGTATGCAATAATAAAAACAAAAAGTATATTTCATTAGCAACAGTAAAGAATGCATTTTGCTTAAGTTTCAAAATCTCGTAAGGAGTTGTACATGAACAATTCAAACAGAAAATATATATATTCTTTTACTATCTCGAATTTTAACTTATTTAAATTACTAAACAACAGAATTTCCTTCAGAACGGGGGAAGTCCGCCATAAGACCGTTCTGTCTGTCCGCCCATACTTACGCACGGTGGTGTACTTTTATTTTTACCACCCCTTTTATTTCATTATTCTTTCTGCTCTTATCCTGCCCAAGGTTTGCCTTCAGGGCTCCGGCTGACTAGCTTTTACGGGGGTTTGCGGATATGGGTGCTGTTTTCTCCCCCGTTCTTTCGTCTTCCGGGACAACTTCCATTCTTTCAAATACGGGAAATGGCTGTGTAACATTTTTGTTGTCATTTCTTGTCAGCTCCCATTCTTTCTTTATGACCAAGCTGGAATGAAAATGGCAAATTTTATCACTGCATAAATCTCTAAGGGTTATATTGTCATGCGCTATCTCTAATACCCGATATGGACCTAGATACAAGGGGGACATTTTATGCTGGCGGTTAACATTTTTCACGTAGACTCGGTCGCCTACTTTTACTTCATGCTTCTTCGTGCTATGCCTGAGATCATACGCTTTTGCATCTCTCTCTTTCTGTTTATCCAGGATGGCCGCCGTAAGTTCGTAGGTCTTTCTGGCGGTATTTATCACGTACGTGCGAAGACTCTCAATATCATACACAGGCAAGAGCTTTTGCGGGGCGAAGGTGTCCCAGGGTAATTTGGGATCTTCCCCAAACACTAAGAAATAGGGGGAGTCCCCGATGGATTTATGATATGCAAAATTCAGGGCCTGCTCCGCTTGTTTCAGGTGCAGGTTCCATCCTTGGGGGTCAGAGGCAGCGAGTTGGCGTAATAGTGTAATAATGGAGGCATTTCGCCGCTCTACTAACCCGTTAGCTTGCGGCCGATACGCTTGGACCGCGGCATGGCGAACTCGTGCCAACTCGCATAACCCCTTGAAAACTTCGTTCATAAATTCGCGTCCATTATCAGTTACGACTTCTCGAGGGAATCCAAATACTAATGTGAACTGGTACAGGGCAACGGCGACCGAAGCCGCGGTCTTATCCTTCATCGCATACGTGAAGGTATATCTTGTGCATTCGTCTGTGAGTACGAATATGTATAAGTAGCCATCATATGATCGGGGTAAGGGGCCTATCAAATCGCAATGGGCTCTCTCCCATTTAAAACTGCATCGCGGCCAAATCCGGGCAGGGGGAACTGTATTTGGCTGTCTTTTGAAGCAATTGCACACGTGGCATTTCTTTACGTACTCTACGACGTCCTTATACATCCCTTTCCAATAAAATTGGGTACTTAGCAACCGATACGTTTTCTCAATTCCCATATGGCCGGCGGCGGGACTCGTGTGACACAGAAAGAGGGCGTGACGGTGGAATTCCTCGGGGAGTACTGCCGCGTATCCCCCCTCTTCGTCTTTTCTCTTAAACATCTTATACAAGATTCCACCTTCGGTTACGAATAACTTTATTTGGCGTCTAATTTTAACAGGGACTTCGCCATTTATTCCTTGTAGGAGTTTCTTTACCTCTCCCCACAATGCGTCCTCGTCCTGCTTCCTTACGAGCTCCTCTCGATTCCACCCACAAAAACCCTCCCCTCCCTCATTCATACTCGCTCGCTCATTCTCATGCTCAGTCTCGCAATTTTCACTCGGTCCTCGCTCACTCTCATGCTCAGTCTCGCAATTTTCACTCGGTCCTCGCTCACTTTCACTCCCCCCATTCATGCTTTTAGGTACCTTATAAGGATGTTTTTTCCCACTACTCTGAAGGAGTGTGTGTGCGGAATCGGGATCGGCTCCCGCAGTTGCAGGACGGTTCGTGTCCACAGTCCGATGGCCCGCGTTCCTCATTGAACGGGTAATGGCCAGGGCGGGGGCTTCCCGCACTCCCCTGCTCAGGGCATCTGCTACTTTGTTACTTTTTCCGGGTACATACTCAAACCCCTGTATATTAAACTGCATAAGTCTTAACAGCCATCGGGAAAGCCTTTGGTTATTTAGCGGGTTTGCATACACGTACTTCAACGGCAAATGATCGCTACGAATTATTACTGGATATCCAAGTAGGAAATATTTATGCTTTTCTAGTACGAACACGATAGCGAGTGCTTCTCGTTCGATGGTAGAATACCGCCGCTCAGTGTCGGTGAGCGCCCGGGAAGCGAAACTAATGGGGCGGTCTCTCTTCTCGTCATCGTCCTGCGATATTACTCCGCCGATCGCAACGTCGGAAGCGTCGCACGTGACGTAGAACGCCCGATCAAATTTAGGGTAAGCGAGTACTTGAGTGGACATTAGGGCTTTCTTTAAAGCTACGAATGCGGTCTCGTGCTCGGACGTCCAGCAAATCTGGTGAGCATTTCGGAGCCTGTCTAAGGGACGGGAAATGTCCGCATACTTCTCAATGAATTTACGGTAATACGAGCAAAGTCCGAGAAATGATCTAACATCTTTACACGTTTTTGGCCGTGCAAACTTTTCAATGGCTCTTACTTTATCGTGTAATACTGCCACACCCGCGGATGACAATTTGTGCCCGAGAAATTCTACTTCGGCTTTGAAAAACTGACACTTAGACAATTTCACGCGCAGGTTATTCTGTCTTAAGGCTTCTAAAACTGAAATGAGGTTCCGGGCGTGTTCTTCAAAGGTTTGTCCGATTATGACTAAATCATCTAAATACACTAACACGGCGTTACCGATGAGGCCTAGGAGAACGGTTGTCATGAGTCTGCTGAAATGACTGGGGGCGTTTTTTAACCCAAAAGGCAAACGATTATACTCGTAAAGTTTATTATTTACGGAAAAAGCGGTCTTCGCTTTACTCTTCTCTTTCAAGACTACCTGGTGGTAACCCGCCAGGAGGTCGAGAGTGGTAAAATACTTAGCGCCGCTAACGTGACACAATACATCTTCAATTATGGGGAGGGGGAATTTATCGCCTTCTGTGAGCAAATTTAGTTTGCGGAAATCCACGCACAATCGAAGATCTCCGTCTTTCTTCTTAACTACCACTATGGGACTGTGCCAAGGGCTTTTAGACAAGCTAATGACGCCCTTTTTCTCTAAATCAGACACCATTTCCTCTAACCTTTTTTCGTATACAAACGGAGTGCGATAGGGTTTGACAAAGGTGGGGGGGTGACTTCCTGTGTTAATATCAAAAGGCATGAGAGTGCATTCTCCAAGGGGGTCGTTATCTAACGCAAAAACATCATAATATTTAGCGACAAGTTCAGTCATAAAAGTAGAATGTTCAGCAGCGCTCAGTCCTCTCGCTAACGCCTGCAAATTTATGATACGCTCGGGGTCTTCCGCGACCCTTGTGAAATTTACGCTGTAACACTCGCGCACTTCCTCGAATTCGGCGACTTTCGTGTTTCTAGGAATAACTAGCGGGATCGGCGACATGTTTGCGCACATCACAGTTAATTTCCGCGATCCCTCAGGGACCATTAGCAGTTTATTAGGAAAAAAATCCGCGTATTCTCCGACAAATTCTGCGCATAAGGCTCGAGCGTTCGGGATTACTCGCGAGGTAATAACTTCTAAAACGCATGCAGTACCGCTCTCAATAATTTCTTCCCGAAGCGTCACGATGTAGTCATCGTTTTTCTCTTTCAACACGCATGCAGACACTGACGCGCGCGCGGAACGTGCAACTATTTCGCTCTCATTTACCGTTACGGTAGTTTTACCGCGTGCATTGACAATACTGACTCCCATTTTTACCATGTCCTCGAAACCAATTATTACTTTCGCCTGTTCAACACTTAGCCTAGGTACAACAAAAAAAGCACATTTAAATCTTGTGGGGCACCCTTCAAATGCAATCACGGGTTTCACCACTTCTTTAACTCTAACAAAGTTCGGGGTATTATCGCCCAAAGTGGTAATAACTACTGGCGTATCTAATTTAGTGAGGGGGTCTGCAACAATACTACGGTCAATTAATGATACGGCTGAGCCCGTATCTAACAAAGCAACTTGGCGGATTCCACCGACCGCAATTTCTATTAGCAAGATCCCGTTACTCACTAGATAGAAACTACAAGTACTTATCTGCGCTGAGGAGGTGGTCTTGTGATGTCCACAACTTCTCGTTCGGGAGGAGCGATAGCTCCTCGACCGGAGGTGTTCGGACCGTTCGCTGGGGGTTCCCGTCGGGGCATCGGCGTTTTTTTTTGTTTCCAGAACGCCTGTTGCCCAACTCCGTGAGTTATCCTCGGCGAGGGGCATCTTCTAGCCCGATGTCCGGCCCCCAGACAGTTGTAGCAGACTACGTCCGGTGGGGCCGTTGCCACGCACCAATCCTGGGAGTGACCTGTGCCGCCACACCTTGCGCACCATCTTGCCTGCGTGTCTCGGAACCTCGGTCCTCGATCGTTCGTCATGGCTGCGACGGGGACCGCGGTCGGTCCTAAGAGTCTTTCTCTATCAATTTCCTCTTCCGAAAGCCCATGACCAGGGTGGCTCTCGAACCAATTCAGCAGTAGACGCACGAGCTCGGGGACCGGGATGTTGGATTTCAACAGAAAGTGGCATTTCTCCGGAACAGTTTTCCGTAAGGCGCTCCGCACAATACTTTGTCGCATGTACGAGTTATCGACAATTTCACTCACTGAACCCGTTAACGTTTCAATCCTTCTCGCGTACCAACTCAACTGCTCTCCCCGCCTTCGGGGACTGTTTTGGATCTTAGATATGAGCGTGTCTTCGCTCTGTCGCACTGTGAACATTTTTAGGAACCGATCCTTAAAAATTTCCCACTGTTTTATTTCCGACCATTCGTCTCTACCAAGGGTCTCGGCCGCGAATCCGGTGCACCTTTGTACTACTTCGTTAATTCGGTACTCGTCGGTCCACTCGGCACTTCTCATCCGCAAACCTAAGTGTGTCAAAAAATCGGCTGCGGGAAATATGGATGGATACTCGAGGCCTTTCACGTTTGCGCCGTCAAAGTGTAAAGGTGAATCTTTGACTCGTGGCGCCTTTACCACCAGGGCACGGATAGGGGGCATGGCCTGCTGCGTTCCCTGTGTCACCACGGGGTTCGGAGCGGCAGGCTGTTCGTCGATGTTTGAGGCGTCGGTTTCGCTGTCGGGGTTGTCGTCGTCGACCGGGTTCCTTCTCGACGGAGCGGCGTCGGCGCGTGCTTGTAGGCGCCGCACTTGCTCCTCCAATTCGAGAATTTTCCGGTCTTTCTCGTCGTCGCCCATTTCCCAATTTGGGAGATATTGGTCTTGTGCGTTTGCCATTCTTGTTTTCTCCGCACGGGTCTGCACTGGCATTCACCTGTCTCTTCGTAAGTTTTCCAGGCGTGATGATCCGTACTGCGCTGCCACCACTGACGTAATGATTAATTACTACGTTATAGTTATTAGTACCAGACGGGTACAAGGTAAGAATGGACAAGCAGTGATTCCTTTATCTTAATTTATTCTAGAGTACAACACATCCGACGCCTCAATGCCCCCACCCTATGATTATCACAATCTCTGATCTATTCGTGCCCCTGGCAAAGTTCTAACTAACTGTGTCTGCCCTGGGTGGTTCTTGAAATACCCCCGGGGCAGGGCGTGGCTTGACATCCAATCCTGCCAATGAACTCGAGTGACATCTAGTCCTGCAAATCAACGCCAGGTTCGAAGTGGAGTCCGTCCCTATTTTGGGGCGGGGCTGTTTCAACAAACCTATAGAACGGAAAAGTTCCAGGTCAGAGCGTGGCTATTGGGTAACTCTCCAGGGCATGTACATATGTATGGGCCACATGTTTGTGTTTCTTGTTGTTCAGGAAATGGCTAACTTCCGGGCCTTTCATCCTCACCGGGTACTCGATGCCAGATGCTAAGTCTCATGGTTCCGGTCATATATCTCCTTGATACTTTCTACAAACATGGGCCGTACATGCAGAAAACAAGCCTCCCACATTTGTTCCAGGTGCCTAGCCATAAATCGCGGTGGTCCCAAAGGAAAGCATGGTCTGCACCCAAAACTCAATAAAAGTGAGGGCATGTAATAAAACATCTGTGCCCTCGACCAACCGTTACAAGTTTCAGATTCTGGCTTCAGCGTACCGGAAGTCATACGACACAATTCCAGTCTCTGTTAGTTGCTCCGGTTTTACGTCACGGATTCCCTTTACAACCAAGGGCTAGGACGGTTGCCTTCTTGCAAAGGACTTGTTTTGGCAGATGTAATCCTTACCCTGAGTGCATGCCCTTGCTAACCTCAGACCGTGACGGGGCACGAACCCTCGCCTGACGCCTCAGAGTCAGAGACGCTACCGATTGAGCCACGGGGACTACTCTCTGTTAGCAATAGTGATTTTCAAGTAATGAAGGCCTGATGAGCTCGTTTGCCAGTTATAAGACAGCTTAGTCCATCTTTTCGTTTCTGTGACTGAGGATCATTATCTCTCTTTAAATTATATTTAAAATCTTCCTTTTTGCTGCATAGGCCTAGTTTATAGGCTGGCTTAACAATGAAAAACTTTTTCAGAAATGCATTATGTCTTTGTAATATCAACGAATAAAACTACTGTCATTATCACACACGTATTATGTATTTTACACTCTTGAAATTAATGTTTCACCGTGATCGAGGAAAATTTTCAAAGTTTATCGCAAAAATTTATGGATAAATACAGAAAAGAAAAAAAAAACTAAATCCATTTTTTCAATAACCATAAGATTAAAAGTAAAAAAATAAAATATACAATGTAAAAAGAAATATAAAAGTAAAAAATCAAAATAACCTTACGGCCGGGGTAATCAATACACAATTGTGGGACTTTAATCAATGTGTTGTCTGCATTCCCTAACTAATCTTATTATCACGAATGGAATCCATCGCCAATAGAATTAGCCCCCCACCCCACACACACACACACACACACACAGACTCATCTAAACGTATACAGAAGAAAAGGGAAAAGGAAAAAAAAAAAAAAGACTCCAGAATTAAATACTGTATGTTCTTGTTCCAGTTTTACGTCACGGACTCCATTTTCTACCAAGGGCTAGGACGGTTGCCTTCTTGCGAAGGACTTGTTTTGGCAGATGTAATCCTTACCCTGAGTGCATGCCCTTGCTAACCTCAGACCGTGACGGGGTGCGAGACCTCGACCTGATGCCTCAGAGTCGCGGACGCTACCGCTTGAGCCGCGATGACTACCCAGAATTAAATACTGTATACGGAGTACAAATACGTAATTATCTAAAGCAAATGAAAAACAAAAAATTAAATACTATATTTTTACATAAATTGTTTGTTTGCACGTGGCCTCTCTTCATTAACTCTGATTTGTATAGGCAGGCAAATGCAAAATCATAAACAAGTCTCAAAAATGCTGCCAATACTCTTAGGAAAAATATAAAGGGGGGTACAGACGATCATTATTACTGTCAGTAAAAATACTGACACTATTCTATTGGTGTGAACTACTACGTTCATATGATGGTCATTCCGACAGTAATAATGACAGTACAGGAGATACTGTCAGTAATATTGATCGTCTGTTTAGCCCTTAAGCATTAGGAATTCACCGTTTTCTCATTCGGGAATTTGTCATTAAAGCATGAAAATAAAAAGGAAGGCAGGTTAAGGAATCCTGTTATAAGATATATATATATGAGTTATAAACCGATTTCAGAGAGAGAGAGAGAGAGAGAGAGAGAGAGAGAGAGAGAGAGAGAGAGAGAGAGAGAGAGAGAGAGAGAGAGAGTGTCCCTCACTGAAGCACTCCCAAGAGACTCGTCACTAAATTAAAAATGTAATACACCGAAGTTGTACACGGATATGTATGAGACGCATTACACCATGAACCTTGAAGCTTTTTTCGCCTTTTTCGCGTAACATTATAATATATATATATATATATATATATATATATATAATATATATATATATATATATATATATATATATATATATATATATATATATATATATATATATATATATATATATATATATATATATATATATATATATATATATATATATATATATATATATATATTGTTTGATCTATTCATATATAAGTTTATAGAGTTAAATCTACTTTTCATTTAAATTTTATACGCTGGTCTCAGCTATCTATCAATAACGATCTCTAAATATTATATACTTAGCATTATATATATATATATATATATATATATATATATATATATATATATATATATATATATATATATATATATATATATATATATATATATATATATATATATATATATATATAAGCATATCTTACCTTGTAAAATATATAACAACATATTGCTTATTGAGAAAAAGTCAAGCTCAAATATGGAAATGCATTTCATAAATGACCCATGATATCAATTTTGATGTGATAATGCCTAAGGTTACGGCGATATGCAAATTCGCTTACCTTTAAAACTGTAATAATGGTGAATTACTTGGGATTTGCTTAAATATACAAAAGCAAACATACAAGTGAAGGGTGGTTTACACGGTCAAACGGTTCGTCGAACGCAGTTCGACAGACAAGCGTTTGAAGTGATGTTCGAACGTGTGAACGGGGTATTTGGTCGTCGAACACGTTTGTCGAACGTGTTCGACAACCAAATACCCCGTTAACACGTTCGAACATCACTTCAAACACTTGTCTGTCGAACTGCGTTCGACGAACCGTTTGACCGTGTAAACCCCCCTTAAGAATCACGCAAATCTATAAACCTGCTGATTTAAGGCCTCAATTCGCGACTTTCATTACGCGAGTATTCAAGTTTTTGTGTAATTATAGTACAGAAAATTAAAACAAACATTTCCTTTGTTTTTTTATCCACATGCTCGATGAAGTACTGTTCCATCATGGTTCCTCACATCTAAAGGTAGGTTCGAGTCGCTGAAGTTGGCAGAGGAGGTAGACCTATTATGTGTACGTCTCATAAATGAGTCAATAGTACAGTTACCCTCATAGGCCTATTCGAGGTAAACTGCCATCAGCCTATTCGGGTAGGAGATCAAAAGGCTAGCGCGCGAGAAGCGAGAATTCATACTTTGGCTCTTAAGACCGACAGCAATTTATCCTGAACATAAGTAACCATTCATTTCCGAACTCAACATAAGGTTGAAGACGACAATTTCCTCTTCATTCATTAACACTCTCTCACCCTACCTCGTAATTACCAAGGTAAGAGTAATGAGGAGGTCATTATTTCCGGAGGCAATTAACTATGACAAGAACGAAGGGGAAATTTGCTTGAAATAATCTTTGCCCTCGGTAACGAGTTGTCACAGTGTATTCAAGAAACCTTACTTTATGCTGACAATATATATGTGTGTTTAAATGTATATATCATCCTTTTCTCTTCTCTATCGCTATTACTTCTATCGCTGCTCTGATGAATTGGTGGGTTGCATCTCTCCCCCACTTCCGAGGCTGCGTAACACTCGCCAACTGACCTCATCTCACAAGTACTGTGTGGAGATTTGCAGTTTGCGGTTTGGTCGGTGCAGCGACTGCTTCTTCCTATCCACTTCCAGACTCTGGAACTCTCTTCCTCATTCTGTCTTAGCAAATTCTTATAACCTATCTTCCTTCAAAATGCGGATATATCGTCATCTCAGGGCCTAATCCTGCCTTATATCTAGGTCCTCAGTACTTCGATCCTTTTCCTATTGTGCATCATTACCTTATTTCTCCCTTCTCCTTAACCTTTTTCTTTTTCTTCGTTTTAGTGTGTCCTTCGTACCTGGCCTAATGAGGGCAATATTATTGCACATGTCCCCGTGTCACACTCATATATATATATATATATATATATATATATATATATATATATATATATATATATATATATATATATATATATAATATATATATATATATATATATATATATATATATATATATATATATATATATATATATATATATATATATATATATATATATATATATATATATATATATATATATATATATATATATATATATATATATATATATATATATATATATATATATATATATATATAAAAGGTAAAGCTAAACTTTGTAACAAATCTATATCTTGTTTAGTTCCCAAAGGACAGCACCATTATTAATATATCAAATTAGAACACGTCAGTTACGAGAAAAAAATTCTATCTGGAGCTGTTATAAAGCTTTCAAGTGGCGAGAAAATCACATCCAAGCGCAAGTCAGCCTTCGTCACGTGTCCTGTTGACAAGGAGTACAATGGCTACCAAGTGTACAATTATGCAAGAATAATGTACTGCGAATATTTATTCCCCCTCCCCTTCGTCCAAGTAAACCATTCAACCTCACAAAGTACCTAACACTGCGTCATTTAATTAGAGTAAATTTAGGGGGAACAAAAGTAATAATTTTAAGATAAAAAAAATAATAAAAAATACTACTATCACCGAAGGCAAGAAAATAAAACCACACTTAAATATTAAATTCAGGAATCACTTTATATATATATATATATATATATATATATATATATATATATATATATATATATATATATATATATATATATATATATATATATATATATATATATATATATATATATATATATATATATATATATATATATATATATATATATATATATATATATATATATATATATATATGACCCCATTCACCACTGTAAGGGGATTAGCCGATCCAAGACACATTCACCAAGATCCACACATACCTCAACTATTCCTCTTAACTCTTTGGGGATAAAGGGTTGCCACATATCCCCCCTACCACCTTGCCTGGGTTAACCACATGGCAGGCGGGCAAGGACATTCTACAGTGAGTCCCAACAGCCGCAACTGGTTATATATATATATATATATATATATATATATATATATATATATATATATATATATATATATATATATATATATATATATATATATATATATATATATATATATATATATATATATATATATATATATATATATATATATATATATATATATATATATATATATATATATATATATATATATATATATATATACATATATATATATATATATATATATATATATATATATATATATATATATATAATATATATATATATATATATATATATATATATATATATATATATATATATATATATATATATATATATATATATATATATATATATATACATATATATATATATATATATATATATATATATATATATATATATATATATATATATATATCTATATATATATATATATATATATATATATATATATATATATATATATATATATATATATATATATATATATATACATATCTAGTTTTGTAGAGTAATGGAGACTACCAAGGGCCTCGAATGTCCAATAATCTATTTAATAATTTAATACATATAACATGAGGTACGTACATAACGTCAGTGTCACTTGAACCTTAAAATGATGTTACAAACATTAGCAGAAAACTTATTATAAGGTCAATCAGCTCGCAAGTTCAGATAAGTATCTGAGATAATAAATATATGAATATAATCAATCAAGTATGAACAACATTACAGAGGCTTTGAAGGAGAAGCAGCTGTCAGAAGATGTCGCATACGACCGCGCTAAGTGGAGGGGAACTGGCAGAAACATCGACCCCACATAAAAGTGGGATAAGATGTCGAGAAAGAAGAAATTAAGTCATATATATAAAAGTATGATGCTCAAGAAAATCTAAATGATAATGCAGCAACGAATAAATAAACAAAAATCACAACTAGACCAATTTTTTTTTTAAGTCGAGAGGATAACGCAATTAGTCCGAAAACTGCAAATGCCCCCCCCAAAAAAAATGAATTAACTAATAATAATAATAATAACAATAATAATAATAATAATAATTTCAGTTTATAAAGAGAAAACCTGTACATTAACCGAACACAATTCCCAAGTACGAACGAACGCAAGAGTAACAGATGGTCAAATTTGTTTATACCAAAAATGTGTGGTATACACATATGGCAAAAAATCTCTTTCCCTTCCATACACACACACACACACACACAAACACACATGAAAGAGAATGAAACACTCAGAGAACAAATAAGATCTTTGGAGGAAGCAAATAAAGCACAAGGGTAGGAGAGAAAGGAACTAGAAAAAAGAATAAAGAAGCTGGAAGGGGAAAAGAGTCAACTAGAATCTAGAATTTCTAAACAAGAAGATAAAAACAAACAGCTGAATGACAACCTAAAGGAATTAGATGTTAGTTCACTGCTCTCTTCTGAGAGAGACGAGATTGCTGCTTGGAATGTCCAGATTAAGGAAAACATTGAACAGTTCAGAAAAGAGTTCCAGGAGCTGAATATGGAAAATGATGCCATGAAAACGTCCTTTGCTGATGCACTAAAGGGGAATGTGGCAGTAAAAGAGGCTGTAAAGGTGGTGGCACTGGAAAACATACAAACAGTTGACTATAAAGAGACAGTAATCGAAAAAATGAAAGACGTTGTGATGGAAAGGGCAAACCCACTCATCAGACAGGCACTTGATAAGGAGAAGACAGTGGTAATCTCAGGCATAAGTGAATCCCAGGAGCCAACATGGCAGGGGAGACTTGAAGGAAATAAAGCTAGGGTTGTAGACCTGATAAGAAAGCTTGGAGTAGTATGTGGTCCTGAGGATATTGTAAACATACACCAACTAGGTAAATATTCGAGGGAAGGAAAGCCGAGACCAACAAAAGTAACCTTTGAGAGAGGGGAAACATGTAGGGAAATATTGTTGAGAAAAAAAAGTCTAAAAGACCTTCAAGAATGCAAAGAAGCGTTCAGTAGACGATACAGAACACAGGAAGAGATGGGAAAGATCAAAAACTTGTTGCAAGAGGCAAGAAGGTTAAATGATGAAAGAAATGAAGAAGAGAAGAAAAATTTTCGTTACAGAATACTTCCAGACAAAGGGGAGATAAAGAAGATAACAACAGAAGATCAGGGGATGGGGCCTCATTAAGATTGTTATACACAAATGCTGATGGATTAGCTGGTAAGGCAGTAGAATTAAAAGATAGGATTCACAACAGTAAGGCAGATATAGTAGCAATTACAGAGACTAAGTTGAGTGAGGACATAAACAGTGTCACACTTTTTCCTAAGGGCTTCAGAATACTAAGGGTTGAAAGATCTGAGAGGACTGGTGGAGGGATAGCACTGCTCATAAGTGAGAGGATTCAAGTTGAAGAAATAAACTTGGCTATAGAAAGTGAGTTCAGGGAATTTCTTGTTGCTCGCATAAATACTGGGTCAGAGAGCATTATAATAACTGTTGTATACAACCCACCAAGGAACCAAAATAGGCTTGAAATTTATGAGGAAAGTCATATAGGTACTATTGAAGTCATAAACTCAGTTGTTAACATGGCACGGGAGAAAAAATGTAGGATTTTGATTATGGGAGACTTTAATCATAAAGAGATAGATTGGATAAATCTTGACCCACACAGTGGTGAGGACTCATTCGGGGCAAGATTCCTAGATTGCGTACAAGGGAATTTCCTACACCAACATGTAATGGAACCAACAAGAGCCAGGGGTGGGGATGAGCCATCACTACTTGATCTAGTGTTCACAGATAATGTGTTGGATATTGAAAATATTGAGTATGAACCACCAATTGGAAAGAGTGACCACTGTGTGTTGTTGATTGAGTATATCATTGAAGATATTCTTCCTGAGAGTAGAGGCACTGAGGACATGAGGAGGAACTATCCGAAAGGAGATTACATCAAAATGAATGAGCTTTTTGCAGTTATTGACTGGAGAACCTTATTTTACAACAAATCTGTACAAGAAATGTATGACATCTTTTGTGAGAAATATGGGAAGATAGTAGATTGCTGCATACCTGTCACCAAAGTAGGTGTAATTCATGCCAGAGAGAAATGGTTCGATAATGGGTGTAAAAGAGCTAAGGAGTGGAGAGACAAATGCTGGAAAAGGTATAGGAGGAGAAAAAACATAAATGCCTGGCAAACCTACAAAAGAGCAAGAAATGACTACCTAAGTAAAAGGAGAGAGGCAGAGAGAGATTATGAGACGGACATCACCAGGAAGGCTAAAGAAAATCCCAAGCTTTTCCACAGCTTTATCAGAGGAAAACTGAAGGTAAAAGAACAGGTTTTAAGGCTAAAGAGAGCGGATGGAAGCATCACTGAGACGGACGAAGAGATCTGCAAAGAATTGAACAAGGAGTTTCAGTCAGTATTTACAGTAGAAAATACCCCACCCCCTCAGATTGCAGTGATAGAAGCTCAAGGGCCGGTATTAGAGAACATCAACCTTACAGCCACAGAGGTATGCAAAGCGCTGATGGATTTAGATGTTCATAAAGCTACAGGTCCTGATGACATATCCCCTCATGTGCTTAAAAAATGCGCAAACACAATATCAGTGGCACTAAGTATCATATTTAAGGAGTCACTGGAGTCGGGGGAGATTCCAAGATGCTGGAAACAAGCAAATGTGATACCTATCTTCAAAAAGGGAAGGAGGGATACAGCTCTGAACTATAGACCAGTTTCCTTGACCAGCATAGTTTGCAAAGTTATGGAGAAACTACTAAGGAAACATATCTCTCTTCACTTGGAATCCTTCAACTTTTTGTCAGTGAGGCAACATGGCTTCAGAGAAGGTAGATCAACAGTAACAAACTTATTAGAATTTTATGATGAGGTAAGCCAAATCTTACAGGAAAGAGAGGGCTGGGCAGATTGCATATTCCTAGACTTCCAGAAAGCGTTTGACACTGTTCCACATGGGAGACTTATTAGGAAGCTGCACTCAATGGCTAGAATAGGTGGAAATGTTTTGGAATGGATAAAAACTTACTTAGAAGGAAGGGAACAGAGGGTTAGAGTAAGACACTCAGTGTCTGAATGGAGAAGAGTTAGTAGTGGAGTTCCACAGGGTTCAGTTTTAGGGCCACTTTTGTTCCTTGTATATGTAAATGACCTACCAGAGTCTGTAAATTCATTCATGAATATGTTTGCAGATGATGCAAAGATTGTGAAGAAAGTAAAAAACGAGAACAATGGTAGAGAACTTCAGGAGGATCTAAATAATCTGCATGAGTGGTCAGAAAAGTGGCTAATGAAATTCAATACCTCAAAATGTAAGGTAATGAGAATGGGTACAAGTGCAAGAAGGCCCAAGCTTGACTACTCGGTGGCTGGAGTACAACTTCAAGAGACAGAAAATGAGAGAGATCTAGGAGTAAACATACTGGCAGATTTGTCTCCAGAAATACATATAAATGGCGTAGTAAGGGCAGCATATGCATTCTTATCAAATGTAAGGGTAGCCTTCAGGCACATGGACAAGGAAATGTTCAGAAATATTTATGTAACCTATGTGAGGCCAAAACTCGAATATGCAGCCCCCTTTTGGAATCCGCACTTGAAAAAGCACATAGCTAAGCTTGAAAAAGTTCAAAGACATGCCACTAAACTGGTGCCAGAAATACGCAATCTCGGTTATGATGAGAGGCTGAGGGAATTAGACTTGCCATCACTCGAAGCTAGAACAGTGAGGGGGGATATGGTGACAGTCTTTAAATTCCTTCATGGTTATGATAGAGTGGATAGGGATCGATATTTTGATATGGCTGGCTCTAGAACTAGAGGTCATAGTTTGAAGCTTCGTAAGAAAACTACTTTGCAGGATGTAAGGAAATACTTTTTCAGTGTAAGAGTAGTTGATAATTGGAATTGGCTAAGCGAGGAGGTAGTTAATGCTATCTCAATCCATAGTTTTAAGGACAGGTATGATAAGTATCACTAAGTATAAAATGGAACCGATCAGGAGACGGGAAGATACGAGCTTTGGGCTCTTTCCCGTAAACACAATTAGGTAATCTCACACACACACACACACACACACACACACACACACACACACACACACACACACACACACACACACACACACACACACACAAATACACCTGAAAATATACTACTATGTATATTAAAAGATGAAGAATAAAAAAGGAAAGGAAGTAATGAAACAAGGTAATTAAGTCATCTACATTCAACAATTCCTAACACCGATATATCTAGGAAAACTTGGCTGCTTCAACTCCTGCTCTGCTGAGATGCTGTTAGTGAAACCTCAAGTTCGGCCTCAACTCCATTTTGAATATGATTTTAATCTCTTCTTACACATAATCTCATAATATTTTTCTTCTAACAATCTAATTTACATTTTCCTTATGTGTCAAAAGCCTCTTTGATTCTATATTTTTTATTTTAAGATTTCTCCTTAAGAGGAACTCATTTGAAAGCATCTTTAATTATATTTTTTATTTTAAGATTTCTCCCTAAGAGGAACTCATTCAGCTGTGAATTAAGATCAAAACAAGTATTCTAGATCAAATCTTAGGCAAGCATTCAGTTATGTTATCCTGAATTTACACTGTTCCGGTTTTACGTCACGGACTCCCTTTTCAACCAAGGACTAGGACGGTTGTCTTCTGGCGAAGGACTCGTTTTGGTAGCTGTAATCGTTACCCTGAGTGAATGCCCTGGCTAACGTCAGACCGTGACGGGGCGCGAACCCTCGACCTGACGCCTCGAAGTCGCGGACACTACCATTTGAGCCACGGTGACTACTGTTATCCTGAATTTACACTGCCTACTATAATTAAGAAACAAAATTACATCCATTAAAAAAAAAAGTCTTTAAAGGACTATTCAGGCCCTCCATTGCTTGCTTTAAAAGAAATCTTAACCCAAATCAGGAAGTGACACAAAAATAAAATAATAGGCCAAAATAGTCCTTAATTAATCTCCATCAGCAAGGGACACTCTTCATGTCCACAAAAGTAGAGTGACAATCAAATATACAGCAGACCATTCCACAGGTAGTATATTTAAGATTACCCCTTTTTCACCGATTTCTTTAAACCCTTTAAATCATTATTAACATTCCCCCACAAAAGAATAACAATAAAAGAACTTCAGTAACTTTCTTCAGAAAAAACAAAATTTAGTACATGTAACAGTTCAGCGGACTTCATAATCTAGTTTATACCAGAATGGAGAAAAGTTTATAGTTTATTGAAGTGAAGTAAAGAGAACTTTCAAAATATGAGACAGAATGAGATACGATATGATCATATTAGCATGAAAATGAGGCAAAAAATAAATATGAATAATGATGAGGTCTGGCGGGGGAGGGATGCTTTGGTTGGGCTTCAAGGGAGTTTTCTTCCCTCCCAAACTTTGCTTGGTATAAAAGCGTTAAATAAACAATATAAATATAACATATATTTGAGAAATTCTTAGTTATATTAAACTAACAAGCGCAGTAGCAGCAGCAATAATAATAATAACAATAATAATAATAATAATAATAATAGCAATAATAATAATAATAATAATAATAGGAATAATAATAATAATAATAATAATAATAATAATAATAATAATAATAATAATTATTATTATTATTATTATTATTATTATTATTATTATTATTATTATTATTATTATTATTATTATTATTCTAAGAAAGAAAAAGGGACAGGCGGATAATAAGGCAAAAATTACACTTTTATAAGAGGTCTTTTCATCACAAGTTAAAACAAATTCAACAAAATATATTCTGGTAAAAGAGAATTTATAATGAAAAAGAAATTCTTAGTAAAAGAGGAGGTACATTTAAAATCCAAAATGAAAATACAAGAAAGGACACATACAGACATGATAGTTAAAAAAAAATTAAAAATGAAAAACAAATAAGAACCAAGATAAGATGTGCAAAGAGGATTAAAAGAAACTGAGAGAGGAGGGGAGGGGTTGGCAGGACATAATATAAATCATCCAAAAGACATCAAAGGACACACGTATGAATGGGGCCAGTAGGTGAAAACGCAGTTTAAAGATAAAATCTCAAAAAATGAAGATCTCATAGAAAACAGAACAGAAAAATTGGATATAAAATTCTACGATAAGGATTGTAGCCAAATAAAAAAAAATTATATTGCGTAAGTATACAATGCATAATAATTCAAATACGGTAATAATAATAATAATAATAATAATAATAATAATAATAATAATAATAATAATAATAATAATAATAATAATAATAATAATAATAATTAATAATAATAATAATAATAATAACAATTATTATTATTATTATTATTATTATTATTATTATTATTATTATTATTATTATTATTATTATTATTATTGTTATTATCATTATTATTATATTATTATTATTATTATTACTATTATTGTTTTGAGAAGCAGACAAAGGTCGTGAGGATGTAGAGGAAAAATGAATGGTAGAATCATCGGTAGAGTCCTGGAGAAGAGAGTAAGATAGGGACTTGAGATAGTTGATGAAGAGCAGGAACAAAGTATGTGAAAGATCAGAACCTTGTGGAACACGACTGGTGACTATGAATGAGCTATATGCTGCAAATCAACAACCACAGCTATAATATGGGTAAAATGAAAACTGGAAATCAGGGAACAGAGAGAAGAGATAAAGCCATAAGCAGGCAGTGAGGGAAACAGCCTTGTGCCACACTCTGTCAAAAGCTTTTGAGATATCAAGGGCGACGACAAAGGATTCCTTGTAGTTCTCCAGAAAACAGGAGGTCACCAGTAGATCTTAAAATGAGGCAGCCATACTGGTGATAAGATTTACGAGAGTTTGATTCAAGACACTTCAAGAAATGAGAATTGATTAAAGTTTAGAATACTTTAGCGATAGAAGAGGCTAGGCCAATTGGTCGGTAGTTGGATAAACAAAATGAGAGGCCTAATAGAAAAATGAAGGTCAGTATGCTTTCGCTATTGAAAGTTAAAGTCTGAAAGGATAAAATAAAAGCTAGATCTGAACACAAGAGTCTTGCATATTCTCCTTATAAAATATAAGGGAATCTAATGAACCCCCCAAAGCGAATATTAATCACGGGGGAACTGTCGAGGGTGGAAAGAAAGGGATTGGTCACATGTAATGAAGAGGATTTGAATTGCATAAATTACGCTCTGGAATCCAGTCACTCTCATGGGAACAAAGGGACGACCATTGGCAATATATTTAATGGGGAGAAAAAAAAAGTTAATCTTTTTAACACTGAATTAGGAATTGTTCCGGTTTTACGTCACGGACTCCCTTTTCTACCAAGGGCTAGGACGGATGTCTTCTTGCGAAGGACTTGTTTTGGCAGATGTTTATCGTTACCCTGAGTGCATGCCCTTGCTAACCTCAGACCATGACGGGGCGCGAACCCTCGACCTGACGCCTCAGAGTCGCGGACGCTACCGCTTGAGCCACGGTGACTACTTAACACTGAATTAGGAATGAGTCAGGTAATATGGCCGCGCGCTGCTATTTTCTCTCGCAACAAGGAAGGCATTTTAGTATCGAAATTTTAATATATATCACACACAAACACACACACACACGCAAACAAACTTATAGAGTAATAATTTAACCTCTCCTAATTTCTATTTCTTCAACCATCTATGTGTATCTCTATTTTATTTTTTAGATATTAATAAGAATTACCGTCACAAACTGACTCATTCCTGATAGAAAAGAAAGATTAACAACGTTTTTAGCAAAAGAAAAAGAGAAAGGACATTGCAAAAAGGATTTAAGATGGAATTACGTCACTTATGTAACAAGAAGAGAGAGAGAGAGAGAGAGAGAGAGAGGAGAGAGAGAGAGAGAGAGAGAGAGAGGAGAGAGAGAGAGAGAGAGAGAGAGAGAGAGAGAGAGAGAGAGGAGAGAGAGAGAGAGAGAGAGAGAGAGTCTCTTACATTTGAGCATTTAATCCCTCTTTGAAGCTCGCGCGAATAATCCTGCAATAAGTAGGTACAAAAAAAGTGGGGGGGAGGGGTTGCATTTTACGACAACAGCTGAAGAGGATAAAAAGAAGAATAAAAAATCAGCCAGGAACAGGGGAAGATATAATACACTTTGAGACAACGAGTCTTTATTGGTAAGTGTAGAGCTTTTTCAGTTTTTCTTTGTCTCTGATTGCATCCATATTAAAAAAAAATCACTTTTCAAGAACTTATATTATTATTATTATTATTATTATTATTATTATTATTATTATTATTATCATTATTATCATTATTATTATAATAACAGAGTTCTGCATACTAACCATACTTTCCCTTACTAATGACATATTCGTGAATATACTGATTCAGTATTTACCCCCTACATACCTAGAGGCATACGTAAGAATTTGGCAAAGTTCAGGGGGACTGTCACAACGAGGGACGCCACTATCCTATCCTTTTTAGCCTCGAGAGGCACTGGCGAAGAGTACCACCATAGAGAGACAAACTCGAGAACTCTTGAGCAGACGTTGATCTATTTATTATTATTATTATTATTATTATTATTATTATTATTATTATTATTATTATTATTATTATTATTATTATTATTATTATTATTATTATTATTATTATTATTATTATTGTTGTTGTTGTTGTTAAGCTACAAAAATAAGGAGTACTTAGACAATTTTTAAACAAATTAGAAAGAATTTTTTTTTCTTTATTTCCCTGTCTAAGCCTTCGAATATGCAAGGTTTGAAAATGAAGTCATGTTGATTGCATCATTTTTACCTCAAAACTCATCTGAAACAGATGATAAATTTTTTTCAGTAACTGTTTTCCAGCCTAAAATTACCAAGGGTATTATTATATTCACTCGGGTTCTCAGCCTATTTTGTTAGGAATCTTATTGGTTTTAAAAGACTATCAAGTCATTCTGCAATTGTAATGGAAATTAAATCCAAATTCTGGAGAAGAATATTTCAAACTTTGGAAGATTTCGAATTCAAGTGCTTGACTAAATGAAATATTAAATAACCAAATAAAGAGAAAAGTAAATGCACAGATAAATATATAAATACATAAATTGCTCCGAATATATTATCTACGATGAGTGTATTTGATTGTTAATTGAGCTCACTTATTTAGAATATGTGCCGCTCTTGATTACATGCAAATAATAAAAAAAATATAATAAATTGAAATGAGGATGGAGTATTACTGCCTCTATTCTGAGGACGCCATTAATACTCATCTGTTCATTTTCATTTTATTCATATATATATATATATATATATATATATATATATATATATATATATATATATATATATATATATATATATATATAATATATATATATATATATATATATATATATATATATATATATATATATATTTTTTTTTTTTTTTTTTTTTTTTTTTTTTTTTCATCTGTTGCTGAAGCTGCAGCACAAAAAAAAAAACAGAGGAATATGAGGATCTTAATTATCTTAATATTTTTTTTCATTGTTTACAATTTTGCGCTAACCGATCGATATCATTCTGATGTTGGTCATGTCGTTTTCACTACTAAAGGATAGAGTTTATAAAACAAAGCAAAGGCAACTCATAATACTGTAGCTTTAGAGGATTATATCAACATCCAAAGACTGAAAATAATAGTAATCGCTTATACTTACAATAAAGTAATAATACTAATTAAGAAAAATACAGAAAAATGCTC
>JAXCGZ010006073.1:2500-7500 GCA_037179515.1 Halocaridina rubra
GAGTTTGCATTAAGCAGTCCAGGGAAACGAGGTATACTCGAGTATGTGTGTGTGTGTTTGTGTGTGTGCGCGCAAGTGCATTTGTGTGTCTGTACGTGCATGTCTGTATGTGTGTGTGCATGTGTGTGTCTGTGCATGGGTGTGTGTGTGAGTGAGTATGTGTGTGCATTGTGGTTCTGTGAGTGCATGTGTATGTCTGTGCATGGTTTTGTGTGTGTGTGTGTGTGTGTGTGTGTGTGTGTGTGTGTGTGTGTGTGTGTGTGTGTGTGTGTGTGTGTGTGTGTGTGTGAATGCAAGTTTAACGAGCTGGCTTCATTGGATGGTTTTTGCGAGGGTCTGGCAACATTTGTTTGCACTTAAATAGGGATGTGTGGACTTATATCACTTTCCTTTTATTGACTTCAAATTTATTGGATTTTGCTTTCAATATTTAAATTTTATTAATTCTTTTTTTTCTTTTTCTTTTTCATTAAGAGTGTCTTTGTTTGGTTTATATCGTTTTTAATTCATAATTTTTATTTTATTTTGGTTTTTGTTAAATTATTCATTTTGGTTATTTTAATACATTTGATATTTCGCAGTGAAAGTACACAATGAAAATATTTCCATGATCATGCTCTCTCTCTCTCTCTCTCTCTCTCTCTCTCTCTCTCTCTCTCTCTCTCTCTCTCTCTCTCTCTCTCTCTCTCTCTCTCTCTCTCTCTCTCTCTCTCTCTCATTGCATATATATCTTATGAATTAATTCAAGGACTCAAGTATGCTACTAAGCGGACAGTGTTTATATGTTAAATTTATCGAATGTTAATGTTTTAATTAGATGCTAACCTGTTAGACTTTTCATTTCATTTTTCCTTGATCGAAGTAGTTATACAGTCTATTTCAAAACTACATCAACAGCAACAAAAACAGTAACAACAACAATAATAATAATGATAATAATAATAATAATAATAATAATAATAATAATAATAATAATAATAATAATAATAATAATAATAATAATAATAATATAAATGATAATAATAATAATAATAATAATAATAATAATAATAATAATAATAATAATAATAATGATAATGCTAATGATAATAATAATAATAATAATAATGATAATGCTAATGATAATAATAATAATAATAATAATACTAATTTAATAATAATAATAATAATAATAATAATAATAATAATAATAATAATAATAATAATAATAATAATAATAATAATAATAATAATAATAATAGATATTGCTCCTTCTCCCTAACACAGCTCTTCAAGAAGGCACAACCCCACCACCCAACCACCCTTTGGCTCCTCAGGTGGGCACATACCCTACCCATCCCCTTGGTTCATTACCCTCCCCATATCAGAACCTGACGTGGGCACAACTTCCCCCCCCCCTTAACGATTGCCCTTTCTTGTTGGCAAGATGAGGTAACATAGGGCAATAACCTCTGCCCACGTTAATTGCTCCAGAAAAGGTCAAACTTTCCTCTCAAGATAGGTCACTGTTACTGACCAGGGGAAAAATTGGTGTGTCGCAATGCTTAGTTTCAGTGGAAGGGAAATTATTTGCAATTATTTGTTATATTATTGAAGGATTTCAGAAAAAAAATACACATACAGTATACATAAATGATGTGTAAGCTTGTGTGTCTTTTGTTAGAATATAAATAAAACACCCAAATGAAATATATACATATATATATATATATATATATATATATATATATATATATATATATATATATATATATATATATATATATATATATATATATATATATATATATATATATATATATATATATATATATATATATATATATATATATATATATATATATATATATATATATATGAGTTATTTTCACCTTATAATGGGAGTGGCTGAGTCAAGGCAAACTACTCTGACTCTTTGGGAATAGAAAATACAGATTAAGGAATTCCCAGTCCACTCACTTTGCCCCATTGCGTCGACAATTACGACACGCAGGGGGACACAGAGGAAATATTTTAGCCACCTCCCCCAGGGGGAAATAAAATATATATATATATATATATATATATATATATATATATATATATATATATATGTGTGTGTGTGTGTGTGTGTGTGTGTGTGTGTGTGTGTGTGTGTGTGTGTGTGTGTGTGTGTACACATAAAATATAAAATAAATTTTCAAACTCCTGAGTACTCTAACTTTACCTCCGAAGATGAATAGATAAATGTACACGCAAGCGCTATGGTACTTCGATATTCCGTCTCCTCTCCTTCGCACTCAAAGTAATCACATTTACAAGAGTCACGTGCTTATACTGAAATATGACTATATTCAAGTGAATGTAAAAATGGGATTTATTGTTTTTCCATGTGAAACAGTTGAGGCTGAGTTGGTTTGTGCATGTTCAGAGGAGGGATGAGGAGTACTTTGAGAGAATGCTGCTTAGGATGGAGCTGCCAGGCAGAAGGGGTAGAAGTAGGCAAAAGAGGAGGATTATGAATGTGGTGAGGGTGGACATAAGGGTGTGTGATGTGACAGAGGAGGTAGCAGGGATGATATGGAGACTACTTCCTCTGTTTTTGGAGCCGTTTTAGGTTGCTGAGAGTTTAATAGATAACAAAACAAAAAGAACAATTATGTTTCCGTGGCTCCTGTATACATATATGATTCAAGTATTGGCCAAAATATAGCTATAGAAGGTTAAGTATGTATTGTAACTGATGTTAATGCGCAAAGTAACGATATAGGTAAATAGGACTTACTATTTACCTCACGTCAATTTTTGTAGACTAACCTAGCCTAGCTTGACTTGCCTAAACCTAGCTTAACTTGAAATTCTTAACTTTAATTGTAACTTAATTTATTGTAGGTAACATTTGTCAGTTCTACATCAACACCAAATATTCTTGGATATTCGTTGCAGATCTCTTATTATCCTTTCACATCTTACAAGTCACAACATTCTCCATATCTGTTTCTTTTTATTTTATGTTTTCTTCGTGCCCAGGTTCGATGAGGGCAGATTTTTTTTTTCTTTTTGGCCCGTCCTGGTGTCACAATCATTAAAAAAAAATAGCAAAAATTAGCGTCCCAGAGTACACAATTATCAACTATGTATGTTTCCAGAGGAATATAGTTGTAATATTCCTTCTGGCTTATTTGGAGAAATACTCTTAAATTAACAAGTGAAACGTCATGTTACGTTACGTTACAAGACGTTACAGAACGCTACATGACGTTAAATAGCTTCATAATGCGTTAATAATTTGCAGTGCTTATTGCCAGTAAAGTTCTATCATAGCCGTTTTTAACCTGGCATATTATATCCTTTTCGCTTATATGGAGAATTACATTGTTAATCCACAAACAAAACGTCACATAACGTTACGTTACAAGACGTTACAAAACGTTACGTAGCGTTACATGATGTAACAGAATGCTAAATTGCTTTACAAAACGTTCATAATTTACAATGTTTATTGTTTCGTTTGTTTGTTTGTTTGTTTCGGTTTTACGTCACGGTCTCCCTTTTCTACCAAGGGCTAGGACGGTTGCCTTCATGCGAAGGACTTGTTTTGGCAGATGTAATCGTTACCCTGAGTGCATGTCCTTGCTAATCTCAGACCGTGACGGGGTGCGAACCCTCGATCTGACTCCTCAAAGTCACGGACGCTACCGCTTGGGCCACGGTGACTAATTTACATTATTACCCCGTGAAATTCTAGCATATCCGTTTTTCGCCTGCGATATCATACCCATTTATATGGAATTTATTTTGATTATTTGAGTTAACAAATAGCAAGCGATTATCGGTAATATTGGACATACCACGTTCAGAACAAAGCTTTTAGACCGATTAGCGAAGTTAACCCTTTCTCTGGTATTAGTACTGATGTCGGCGTTCTTTCATAAGCATCAGTTGTTACCGACCAGCTTACCAGTTATTTGTATAATATCTACTTCAAAGGCAAGTTGGGTTTAGGCATGACTCTCTCTCCAACTAGCTACATTTCTCTGGTGAGGAAAAAAAGATTGGGCTGCTGGAGAACTACCAAAAAAAAAAAAGTGACCCGTTGGGTTTTAGGCATAACTCTTTTTCCAACTAGCTACATTTCTCGGGTGAGAAAAAAAAAGATTGGGCTTCTGGAGAGTTACAAAAAAAAAAAAAGTGACCCGTTGCTTAAATGTTTAGGTTTCATAAAGATGTTATCGGAGAATGGCCGAAACCATAACTCACACACATAACAACACCTTGTAATATGGAGTCAGACGGGTTGTTCAGCCAACAAACGCGTCCATGGAGTTGCATACAAATCGCGCTGAATATGCACTCGGACATACGCAGGCAGACAAATGGCCCGACGTAGAAGGCAGACAGACACACACTGGGTGCAAATAAATAGGTGGGAGGCAACGTCGTGTAAACAGAAAAAAAGGAGAGTAAGATCGTCGAATTCAGAAAAAAAGAAGAAGAAGAAGAAGAAGAAAGGAGGCTTTTTGTGGGTTAATGGTAGACAAAGAAAATGATTAACAATGTAGTCACCGTGGCTCAAGCAGTAGCGTCCGCGACTTTGAGGCGTCAGGTCGAGGATTCGCGCCCCGTCACGGTCTGAGATTAGCAAAGGCATGCACTAAGGGTAACGATTACGTCTGCCAAAACAAGTCCTTCGCAAGAAGGCAACCGTCCTAGCCCTTGGTAGAAAAGGGAGTCCGCGACGTAAAACCGGAACCACAAAGAAAAGGAACAACAATGACCTAACATTCTTACAGTCATGGTGACGTTGTTGTCGCCATGGGAGGTGGTCCATTGACCTGTGCCCCTTTGCCATTGCTGTACCAGTAATGTAAATCACTGACAATAGAAAGTGTGGTTCCTTTTAATAAATAATTATTAATATTATGCATTATGCATAAAGCATTGCGAGTATTTGTAGCCATGTGTTCTGTCTAGGATGGTGGGCTGTGCCCTCTCTCTCTCTACGCGGGACCTCTCACGTG
>JAXCGZ010006073.1:17500-22500 GCA_037179515.1 Halocaridina rubra
CAGTGACTACTCTTGCTACCTTCAATATTTCTTTCATTTTGCTGTTATTGTTGATAATTTAAAGAAATTCGTTAGTTTTGCTGTATTTACAAAAAGCATTATGGTTATTTGTACAGTTGATTTTTTTTTTAGCCTTCATATAACTCGTTGGGATGCAAAAGAATCGATTTTGAACATACCTACGACACATTTGATAATGCTCTATTGTGCATATGTATGTTTATATGACCATTTTAGAGCCAATTAGAACAATTATCTTAATAGTGAAAACAAACCACGTTTGAACTTGAGCAGTAGCAGTAAAATGAACACAGATACTCAATAGCGTGCTCATTCCCTAGTTCCAGCTGGTAGCTGAGAGGTATACTTATTCTTTTTTAACGCCTTCAGTGGTATAGTTAATAGCTCCTTATATGCAATTTTTTAATGCTGAGTATGTTGTAGGTTCGAATCCTGATTAGGGGCAAATATATGCGTCTTGTTGGGGAATATATCTATGACTTGTTAACTTTTACAGTTAAAAATATCACAGAATCGCTCGCCAAAAAAAAAAAAAAAAAAAAAAATATATATATATATATATATATATATATATATATATATATATATATATATATATATATATATATATATATATATATATATATATATATATATATATATATATATATATATATATATATTGAGTTAAGTTTCGTCATTAAAAATATCTATTACATCTTTAGTAAATGAAGCATGTTGCGTGTTCAGATTTGCCTTAAAAGAATACCTATATAATCGTAAGTGAATAGGTCTTACGTAGCATATACTGAGTGAGTCGTGTAATTGACATTGATGAATGAGCTTCGCTGGATAAAGTGAGATACATGTATATATCTTCAAACCTCTTGCATCCATCGTGAGCTTGGATGTCATCCTTTTTATCCAACCTCATCCATCTTAAGGTGAGTGGATAAGTTAGAGAACTTTTAAATCTTTTTGTTACCGAACGAACTCCCTGTGCAAATTAAGTTGCAACTCAACGCAGAATGACTTAAGGACGGATTCACTTACATTTTTTTTATGTACTTAAGTCTTTTATTTCAACGGAATATCTCCATAGAGCTGTAATGAGTAGCCTTTGAAATTTTCATGAAATACATAATTAATCGTGATGCTTTCACAATTTAACCTTCTAATTGGTTTTAAGTCTTTTAAACTGCTTTTATTAATGTATGTTCAAGTTAATATATAGTAGTCACCGTGGCTCAAACGATAGCGTCCGCGAATCTGAGGCATCAGGTCGAGGGTTCGCGCCCTGTCACGGTCTGAGGTTAGCAAGGGCATGCACACAGGGTAACGATTACATCTACCTAAACAAGTCCTCCGCAAGAAGGCAACCGTCCTAGCCCTTGGTTGAAAAGGGAATCCGTGACGTAAAACCTGAACCGTTCAAGTTAATATATCTATCTGAACTAACAATAGTTTCATGAATGTAGTAATTGTTTTCTAATTATGTTAATGACCTTTTAACCTTTCCCTGATACAGTGGCACAAATGCAATCTTCTACTTAGAGTAAGTCCATTTGTACCTGTACTCTCTCCTGATTAAGTAAAAATAATATTTACTTGAATTGGCAATAATGGATTCGGTTTTACGTCACGAACTCCCTTTTCTACTAAGGATAGGATGGTTGCCTTCTTACGAAGGACTTGTTTTGGCAGATGTAATCGTTACCCTGGGTGTATGCCCTTACTAACCTCAGTCCGTGATGGGGCGCGAACTCTCGACCTGACGCCGCAGAGTCGCGGACGCTACCACTTGAGCCTCGGCGACTACTGTGCTCTCTCCTGATTAAGTATAAATAATATTTACTTGATATGGCAATAACATTTAGAGCTTATTAGTTACCTGCTATTTTTGATAGTAATCATTAACCTTTCTCTGACACAATAAAAAGCAAATATATGTACCCAGTAATCGGTGCATGTACACCCTTTGATGTCACTATTAATCCCCATCTGAATGGGGGTGGACAAAGACAAGTTGGAGTTCGGGAGATTAAGGTTGAATGCCCTCCCTAACGCCCCACGGTGGGATCAGACCAAGAAGGAGATATAGAATGAGATTGATGGATGACGTGAAAAGAGCATTGGATGCACGTGGAATGTCAGTGGAGCAGGGAAGAGAACATGCAAGAGATAGAAAAGAGTGGAGGAAGATTGTGTATAGGTGACACGGGCCAAAGGGATTTCTCACACCTGTTAGCTCAGCGAACTGTGATGGACGGATGTTAGGGGAGTTGCCATATGATGAAGTGGTGGGGGTAAATCAGCTGCCACTGTCGGACCTCACTGTAGAACATCCTAACCCGCAGAGTGGTAGAGGGGGAAGTGTGGCAACCCTTTATCCCCAAGGAGCTAAGAGGAGTAGTTGAGGCATGTGTAGGTCGAGGTGAATGCGTGTTTCTTGACACCGCCACCCCCCACACAAGGGGGAATGGGGTCATGTATATGTATGGATGTATTTTAATTATGTTAATAGCCATTAACTCTCATCCGATACGCTGATAATAGTACCTTGTTTGTAGTACTCACCGCAGGATTCCAAACACTGGATAATTAACACCGCAATTAGTATCAATGCAAATTATGATCATTAGATCCTTATCCTCATCAGCGGTGGTGAACGCATAATGAGTATTCAATCTGATAAGCTTGATAACATGGATAACAAGCTGAGTAAGTATGCTAATGAGCTTTTATTTTCCATTTGATTATGATAGATCATTATCGATATAACACACATATGCACTTACGAGTCAAAGATTGATTTTTGTAAAACCGAAAGAAAAAAAGTTTGATGCTATGAGAGACTTTAACCTCTCTTTTTTTTATTGGAAAGTTAGTTTTGGAAAATTAAATTAAAATTATCTTTTAAAATTTTGCCTAATATAATAATAATAATAATACTAATATTAATAATAATAATAATAATAATAATAATAATAATAATAATGATAATAATAATAATAATAATAATAATAATAATAATAATAATAATAATAATAATAATAATAATAATAATAATAATAATAATAATAATAATAAAAATAATAATAATAATAATAACAACAGTTTAAAGAGACTCTATGAGCTAACTTAGTGTCGTATCCTGCACATTCGAGAAGAAGAAGAAGAAGAGTAAACCGAAGAAAAAACAAGAAAAAGAAATAAAAAAGGAAAGAAGAAAAAGAATGAAAATCAGAAAGAAAAGAAAGAAAACAAAGAGAAGAAGAAACAGAAGGAAAACAGAAATAAGAAGAGATAGAAAGCAAAACAGAAAAAAAAGAAGAAAAGAGAAAAACAGAAAGAAGAAGAAATTGAAGGAAAAACTGAAAAAAAGAAACAAAACGAAAAACAGACAGAACAAGAAGAATGAAAAACAGAAAGAAGAAGAAGAAGAAGAAGAAGAAGAAGAAGAAGAAGAAGAAGAAGAAGAAGAAGAAGAAGAAGAAGAAGAAGAAGAAGAAGAAGAAGAAGAAGAAGGAGGAGGAGGAGGAGGAGGAGGAGGAGGAGGAGGAGGAGGAGGAGGAGGAGAAATAATGTTTTGTCTCAAAACTAAAGCTAAACATTTTTACCATTTCAACAGATCACGTGGACTCAAAATCCATGAAATCGCGTCAGGTTGGTTGCTGTGTCCACCCAAGAAATTTGCAGCGTTTAACCGAAAAACCAGCTCGAAACAAATCCATTATTAAAAAAACAATAAAAAAAAGACTGAAAAAGTCTTATTCGTGTGTCGTGACAACCATCGTAATTCCAACAGTCGTACGACTGACACTCGTTAACTTTTAACGACTGGTAATTTATGGTCTTTGAGTCGTCGTAGCCTCTTGCTTAATTACTATTGCATTTAATAAGCTTGCTTCGGACTGCAATTTTACACTCTTCATGCTTGCAGTAACGAGTAGTTCGTGCTTGGTGCCAAAGCGGAGGTCTTATTGACACCTCGTGTTTGCTAAAAACATGATGACTTTTTCTTCTGCTCTTTTTCTGCAGAACCAGATTTAATTTATTGGAAATATTCTTTTGCCTTCTATGACCATTTGATCTTATTTTCTGGTCTCATTTCTTTTCTCTAACTTTCTATTGCATGTTGGTTAGCAGTTTCAAGCTGAAATTTAATTATTTTTCTATTTTTACAAGTTTAATTAGTATTTTTGTTTATTTCTCGTCTATTTCTCGACCTCATCATATGCTGGATTTAATTCTACTTTTTTGGACAATGGCCCGATTTCTTAAACAGTGTAAACCTAGGATACCATATTGTTAGTTAGCTAGACACACACAAATGGATTTTATAAACGCATGTGACGCGGTTCTATGTATGGCTAGGATCCCGTACGGGATCCTAGCCATACACAGAACCGCGTCAGATGCGTTTATGAAATCCATTTGTGTGTGTCTAGCTAACTAGCAATATGGTATCCTAGGTTTACACTGTTTAAGAAATCGAGCCAAAATCTCAGAGAGTTTCTGACCAATTCCCTTGATATTTTAATCATTAATGAAAGATGACTCTTGCTTGACGCTCTTTCCAGAAACTTCTTGACCATTTTTCCTTGAATTTGCTTTCCCGATTCCTCGAAACTGCTTGCCCAATTCCTTGAAACTGCTTACCCGATTTCCTTGAAACTGATTGCCCGATTCCTTGAAACTGCTTGCCCGATTTTTTTAAACTGCTTTCCTGATTTCTTTGGAACTGTTTGGCAGTTTTTCTTGAAACTGCTTGCCAGATTCCTTGAATCTACCTGCCCGATTCCTTGAAACCGACTGCCTGATTTCCTCGAATTTAGCTTCTCCGATTTCCTTGAACTGCTCTCCCGATTTCTTTAAAACTGTTTGACAATTTTTCTTGAAACTCCCTGCCCAATTTCCTTGAACTTGCTTGCCTGATTTCCTTGAAATTGTTGAACAATTTTCCTTGAAACTGCTTGCCCGATTTCCTTGAGAGTTTG
>JAXCGZ010006073.1:30000-71880 GCA_037179515.1 Halocaridina rubra
GCTGACACTTAAACGTGTTTTTGCGTTCGTATTTCTTCCTTGTCCTTAACTTGCTACTTTTTCCTCTCAACGTTTTCTTGGTTCTTGGGCCCGATGAGGGCAATTTTCTCTGCCCGTCCCGGTGTCACACTCGTAAAACAGAGAAATGAAAAAAAAATCTTAGCTTCAAATTCATCCTAATTCATGCCAAAATCCAGGAATATAAACACGTTACGATATCCTCCATAGTTACATGTTTACTTACGAGTATATAAGCCGTTCAGTAAGCAAGAAGTGGCTTTCCTTATCCTCTGTCGACTCGTTCATACCGTCGAGTAGTCAGTTATTAGGACAATCGCAGATTCTTTTTATTATTATTATTATTATAATTATTATTATTATTATTATTATTATTAGTAGTAGTAGTAGTAGTAGTAGTAGTAGTAGTAGCTTGTGCTCGTGATATTTGTCTAGCTTAGTTATGTAAAAGAAATGTTTTGCCCAATAACGCTGGATACCTTTCTTAACGTCCCGCGGGGATCGAACCCGTGTACGTCAGGCTTGTCGTTTCCCGACTCGACATACACCCACCCTAAGAATCCCCTTCCCCAAGCCCAGCACGCCCAAGGCAGCTCGTAAAGCTTCTCTTCGCTAATGTCTTTTTGGGATATGGAGAAGCTAGTAGTGTCTCCAGGTGTGGTAACTCCTGTCAACCTAAGAAGCTCAATGCGTACACCAAAAGATAGATGTGTGTTGTGTATTGTGTGTGTGTGTGTGTGTGTGTGTGTGTGTGTGTGTGTGTGTGTGTGTGTGTGTGTGTGTGTGTGTGTGTGTGTGTGTGCGCGCTCGCCTATTTATGAAAAATTTCCGCAATAGCATGGACTTTGATTAGGGCAAAATACCACAACTCTTACTGAGAGCACGCGAGCACACACACGCGCACACACACGCACCACACACACACACACACACACCACACACACGAGACAAACGAAACTAGCTCCCAAAAAGCTTTTACAAATAAGAAAATTAGAAGACTGCATTTTTCAGAAAGAGACTAAAAATAGGCCTACAAATACACATGATTTACAGAAAAGAAATTGAAGCATTTTCTCAAGGACAGAGAAGGCAACATCTTTTCTTGTTTCCAAGAGACACAACATATGCAAGTACATACTCTATGGTCAACAAGGGAACAATTACCATGTCTCCCTTCTAGGATATATTGCAGTTACGGTCTAGACTTAGATTGCTAATGTACAATTATCATGCCATTTAAAGCGTTCTTTAAATAAATTACGAGTTTTCTTTGTCCTCTAAATGTTGTGGGCACTTCTAAATTAGAACCAAGTTATTTAGGGTCTCTGCTGTTGTCTGTATGGTGCAAACACCTCCAAATTAACACCAAGTTATAACAGGGCTCTGCTGTTAGAACCAAGTTATTAATTGTCTCTGCTGTTGTCTTTATGCTGCAAACACCTCTAAAATAACACCAAGTTATTTAGGGTTTTTGCTGTTGTATATGGTGCAAACACCTCTAAATTAACACCAAGTTATTAAGGATATCATCAATTGTCTGTATGGTGCAATCACCTCTAAATTAGAACCAAGTTATTAAAGAGTCTCTGCTGTTGTCTGTATGCTGCAAACACCTCTGAATTAACACCAAGTTATGAAGGATCTCGTCTGTTGTCTGTATGGTGCAATCACCTCTAAATTAGAACCAAGTTATTAAAGAGTCTCTGCTGTTGTATGTATGCTGCAAACACCTCTACATTAACACCAAGTTATTAAGGGTCTCTGCTGTTGTCTGTATGGTGCAAACACCTCTAAAGTAATACCAACTTATTCAGTGTTTCTGCTGTCATTTGCATATCACAAACAGCCTTAAATCAACATCAAGCTATTAAGAATTTTTTCTGTCCTCTGTACTTCGCAAACGCCTTTAGATTAACGTTAAATTATAACAAAACAAAAAATGAAAACACAACTGTCTTCAAAGACAATGGTCAGAGGGCAGAGCTCGGTAGGTAGTCTCAGACCCCATAGATATATTTACCTATGAATTTGCCATTTCTTTTTCATCTCTTTCTTCCCCCCCCCCTCGGTAGGGAAGGGGAACCTTTTGTCTCACACCTGAATAGGCGCACGATGTGTCTTTCTTTACATAGATGATGGAAAGGATCTGATTAGAGGTTGCTGAATGAGGCAAAGACAATGACTCGGAAAGAAAGAGAGTGCAAATGTTGTCTCTATAGGACCAATTGGGGCCAGAGCGGAGGAGCTGAGTCAAAGTGACTTCCGAATATCAAAGTTTTTTCCCCTTACTGAGAGTAACGTTATTACGAGGGGAAAAAATGCTTGGGAAAAACTTTTTATCGATGTTTCATTATGTATATAGATTTGTATATACCCTGTAACTTGGATACAGTAAAAATTTAATATTCGAATTTTACAGAATACTTTCATAAAATATAATATATATATATATATATATATATATATATATATATATATATATATATATATATATATATATATATATATATATATATATATATATATATATATATATATACTAGTAAAGGTGTCTTTATATTTTTAGATGACTTTGGGCGATAAAATTATATATATTTAAGACAGCGATACACTGAAAACAACACCAGCTCAATTTACAGACAGGCTATTCAGATAAATTGTATATTTATTAAGCTGAGAGGAGTGGTTGAGGTGTGTGTGGATCGTGGTGAATGCGCGTTTCTTGACTCGGCCATCCCCATTACAAGGGGGAATGAGGTATGTATATATGTATGTATGCATTAAGCTAAAACGATCTTTCTTAAATTGTAAATAATCGCATAGTTTTACGTGAATCAAATGTACTCTAAAAGACATATACACCACACAAGAAAACTGTCTCAGTCCTCTTTAAAAAAAAAAAAAAAAAAAAAAAAGTCTGTTTAATCCATGGAAATTGTTATTTTGTTTGTATTTGTACAAATCTCTTTGATGTCAGTAATGTGATATTTCATTAGAGATTTTTAATATTTTTGTCAAACAAGCTTCTGTTAATAACCAATCTAGATACTCAAGCCGATTCCCCATTGTAAAGGGGGTGGGCTGGTCAGAGAACCAGGCCATTTTAAGTTAATGTAATTCTTACACAAACATGATACATATTTAGAACCTTGAAGATGTGTGTATGTGTATGCGTGCGTGTGTGTTTGTGTGTATGTGTGTGTGTGTGTGTGTGTGTGTGTGTGTGTGTGTGTGTGTGTGTGTGTGTGTGTGTGTGTGTGTGTGTATGTGTGTGTGTGTTTGTCGCTTGATAGATTTGACTGTACTACCATACTTGAGAAATTAAGTTTGAGTTTTCCTTGTTGTAGTAGCTGAAATATAACATTTACCCAGCCAAACAATGCATGTGTAAGGAGACAGGAGTTGTACCTGTCGCATCCTGGCTCCTGTCTTAGTCAGCAAAACATTAGTTACTCTTTTCATGTGCAGAGGTTCTCATTTTTTTATCACATGTATTAAGTTTTTTTTAATGTATGCCTACCTTAGTATATGAATGAATTGCATCCACTCATGTATTTTAATAATGATTATAGTCAACAGTGCCAGTATACTTTTACATCATATCTGTTCACACACACACACACACACACACACACACACACACACACACACACACACACACACACCACCACCACCACCACCACCACCACCACCACCACCACTCACCCACCCACCCACCCACCCACCCAACCACCCACCTACACACACATAAACACACGCACACACACTCAGAGAGAGAGAGAGAGAGAGAGAGAGAGAGAGAGAGAGAGAGAGAGTAGCAAATGGCTTCTTGTATATAATACATGCATTGCGTGAGCAAGCATTGTTGACTCTTCGGTGAAAGGTTACGTAATTCCAGGGTCTGAGTAGCATTTTAGGAATGGCATTTTGTTGGTGCATGTATGTATGTGTGTGTATGTATGTATGTAGGTATGCATGTACATATGTATATATGCATGTACGTACGTATGTATGTATGTATGTATGTATGTATGTATGTATGTATGCATGCATGCATGTATGTATGTATGTATGTATGTATGTATGTATGTATGTATGTATGTATGTATGTATGTATGTATGTATGTACGTACGTATGTACATATGTATGTATGTATGTGTTCTTGTCAGCTATAGTACTTCCCCAAAAAATTTCTACTCTTGTTTTTGTTGGGAGAGTTGTGTTTGTTTGGGGAAATTTTGTTTTGCACTGACTTTTGAAATATTGGATTACAACGAAAAAATAAGTAGCCTCTGAAAAATAGCTAGTTGTCCTCGAAAGCGCTAAGGTACTCCTTTTTTTCTTAATTACCCCTAGTAGTCCAAATATTCGAAATTATATATATATATATATATATATATATATATATATATATATATATATATATATATATATATATATATATATATATATATATATATATATATATATAATATATATATATATATATATATATATATAATATATATATATATATATATATATATATATATATATATATATATATATAGCTGAAAATGAACTCTCGTACTTGTCTAAACACCTCCTCACATCCTATGAAAGTAGTTTTGATAAAATATTGCAAATATTCAATCCGTATGCAATCTTTTTTTTTTCTTCAGGTGAATTATGGAAATATATTCACGACGAAAACAAATATATAAAAAATAAAGATATAAATAAATAAGTAAATAAATAATTTAATTAATAAATAAATAAATAAATAAATAAAAAGATAAATAAGCGCTAAGAATGAATTCGTCAGCAAAAATATTTAATTTAATTATAAATCTTGCTTTAGAATCTTTCTTATCAACATTCTCCTATAAGTTCATCATCATAGTAGTTAATCACATAACTAGTTCCATAGATTAAACAAAGCATTCCAATTAGTTATGTCATATTAGTTATATTAGTGTGAAGATTTGTAGCTCGCGTATTGGTCGGTGCAGCGACTGCTTCTTCCCATCTACTTCCAGACTCTGGAACTCTCTTCCTCCTTCTGTCTTTCCTAATTCTCATGACCTTTCATCCTTCAAAAAGCAGATCTATCGTCATCTCAGGGCCTAATCCTCTATATCTCTGGGTCCTCTGTACTTTGACCGTTTTTTCTGTCTGTCGTTTTCCCTTGTGTGACATTGCCTCATCTCTGCCTTGTCCTTAACCTTTTTCTTTTCCTTCGTCTTGGTATTTTCTAGTGCCCGGGCCTTTATTGATGAGGGCAGTTTTTGTCTGTCCCGGTGTCACACACAAAAATAAAAAGGCATATATGAGTATATTTGCGGTTGTATAATTTTTAACGAGCGTGAATAACCATATATATCTTCTTAAATTTAAATTTTACTTTTTTGGTCATTGTTATACACGCAAAAGCTCGTATACAGAATGTGTTTTTTGTTTTTGTTTTTTACGTATTACAATCCCATAATCATGAATATATTTTAGAAGAAGAAAAAATTACAACATACTGAAAGGAGGAAGAACCAAATATTCATAGAAAGAAAATATAAGAACTTGTTGACGAAAAACACAGTAGGAAGATCTCTTTTCCAGAAACGTTAAGTACTTGATTATAGCTTCCTTGTACCGAGAGGTAAATTCCATGTTTACCTCTTCAACGAACAACTACGACAAGTGAGTGTTTGGCAAAACGACGCCATAACGGCATTTCAATTCTAGCATTTTGTAAAAGTTACAAGAAGCAAAACTAGAAAAAAAAATAACAGAGCTAGAAAATTATAACAATTCTCTATATATATAATGCACAGTGAAAGTACAGTAATAACATAGATTACAGAAGACACATTAAAAAAATGTAAAATGCAGACGAAAGCAAATTCTCAAATTGAAAGAAAAACCTCTGGTTGAGGGCATAAACCCCGTCATCATTGTTGTATACTGATTGCGGAAATTGCATGATACATAGTCAGTTTTGTTGGGATACTGCAGGGCAGGTAGAAGTGCTGTGTGTGTGTGTGTGTGTGTGTGTGTGTGTGTGTGTGTGTGTGTGTGTGTGTGTGTGTGTGTGTGTGTGTGTGTGTGTGTGTGTGTGCTTTATGTGTTTTCCCCCTTTATCGTGTTTTCTTTGACGTCGATTTCTTTTTTATTTTCTTGCGAGATCAAATTGTATTTTTTTTTTATTCTTTTGGTAATATTTGTGAAATTAATTTCATTCTTTGTGGTTAATCTTTAATTTTTTTTATTTTCCCCTTTTATTGTGGTTTCTTTAATGTACAATTTTATCCTTTTAATAATGTTTGTAAATTAACATTATTCATTTTTTACTTAAAATTAAGTTTTTTTTTAAATAATGTTCTTATTTGACACTATTTTTTCCAGCTTCAATATGTAAACGCAATACGCCTATAAAAGATAATTTATTTCTTTTGCAATATATCTATATCTATCTATCTATCTATCTATCTATCTATCTATCTATCTATATATATATATATATATATATATATATATATATATATATATATATATATATATTATATATATATATAATATATATATATATATATATATATATATATATATATATATATATATATATATATATACACACACACTCACACACAAAAGCCATAATCCCCCTTATAAGGGGGTGACTAAGTCAAAACAAAAACTTGACTCTTTGTGGGAGGAATATACAGAAGGAGAGGATTCCCAGTCTCCTGCTCCGCCCTATACAGCAGACTTATGAATCGCAGGGGAACACGGTGGTGGTGTACATTTGTAAAAAAAAAAAAAATTATCAGAGCTTCTAAAGAATATTCAACGCAGAAAACAGGGTAAAGAGTATTAAAATTTTGATGATTTTTTTTTTATAATATGATAAAACAGCTTTAGTGAGGATGATCTCCTAAGTTATGTTTATTTTGAGTCTATTAGCATGTCTTAAAGAAAATATCTTCTTGAAAGCGCTTCCAAGACATGCCTAACATCATAATTTCAATATTTTAGACAGGAATGGCTTTGTAAATCAATAGTATTTAGAGCTAAATCTTTTGAAGTTGGAGAGGGTACTTTTCGATCCTTTTTTTTTAGAGAGAGAGAGAGAGAGAGAGAGAGAGAGAGAGAGAGAGAGAGAGAGAGAGAGAGAGAGAGAGAGAGAGAGAGAGAGAGAGCAGAGTATTTGTTTAGCGACTTTCAGTGCGATTTTTTTTTTTCGGTTATAGATGAGAGCAGAGAATTTGTTTAGCGACTTTCAGTCAAGTATGAATTTTCACAATGATTTTCTCTCTCTCTCTCTCTCTCTCTCTCTCTCTCTCTCTCTCTCTCTCTCTCTCTCTCTCTCTCTCTCTCTCTCTCTCTCTCTCTCTCTCTCTCTTACGTGGTACTAATGAAATTTGCTGTACATGAACATTTTTACCTTATGAACATTATTCATTACTTTTGCTTTATTTTATCCTAATAGTCTTTTGCGTTTTATTATAATTATATTTGTCATTCACAGTTTTTTTTGTTTAGTCAAAGTTGGAAAATTATTGCTATGGAATTTGTAGGGCACAAATATCATGTGTTATTTTGTTAGTTATTCTCTTGATATTGTCTTGATATTAAACTGCTGTATAGTTTCCAGACTATGAATTTTTCAACAATAACTAACACGACAGTAACAAACAAAACAAACAAAACAAACAAACAAACTTTATTTCCATTTCAATACAATGGGTATTCGTCAGCCAGGGCAAGCCCCAACCCCCCACTGTGGTGTCCAACCACAGCAGTTCCTGCCAGTAAACAGCTTAAACTCTCGGTCTTGGACGGGAACCGATCTTTCGACCTCGTGAATGTTAAGCCAGCGCGTTATCACTGTACTAGCCAGCAGGCAAGTAATAGCTGTTGAATTTAATAAATGAATTAATAAATAATTAAATAGATACATAAACAAGTAGATACATAAATGAATGAATGAATAAATAGATAGATTGATTGATTGATTGATAATTAGATTGAAATATAAATAAATAAATAAACTGTAAGAATACCTCTTTCAAAACCGATCTTAGGTTTAGGACCTCTGACATTTCCTAAGTCCAGAATTGTTCAAAAGGAGTTCCAGACAGATAATAATATTCGCTGGATGACGAAGAGGTCATCGTCTCTATAAAGGGGGGTTTACACGGTCAAACGGTTCGTCGAACGCGGTTCGACAGACAAGTGTTTGAAGTGATGTTCGAACGTGTGAACGGGGTATTTGGTTGTCGAACACGGAACGTGTTCGACAACCAAATACCCCGTTCACACGTTCGAACATCACTTCAAACACTTGTCTGTCGAACCGCGTTCGACGAACCGTTTGATCGTGTAAAACCCCCTTTATAGAGACGATGACCTCTTCGTCATCCAAACGGGGGTGTTTGGTTAACTAAATACCCCGTTCACACGTTCGAACATCACTTCAAACACTTGTCTGTCGAACCGCGTTCGACGAACCGTTTGACGGTGTAAACACCGTTAATACTGTCGTTAGGATCCAGTTTAAAGGCTTTCAAGGGATATCTTTATAGCTTGCTAAAGAGGATAAGCCATGGCTTCAAGTTTCTGACAGCAGAGAGTATTCAGTTTTCCAATATATACTTATTATTATTATTATTATTATTATTATTATTATTATTATTATTAATATTTATATTATTATTTTTATTATTATTATTATTATTATTATTATTATTATTATTATTATTATTATTATTATTATTTATATTCTTATCTTTATTATTATTATTATTATTATTATTATTATTATTATTATTATTATTATTATTATTATTATCATTATTATTATTATTATCGTTATTATTATTATTATTATTGTTATTATTATTATTATTATTATTATTATTATTATTATTTCTTTTTCTATTTCTACTTTTCTTCTTGTCCTTCTTATTCTTCTTATTCTTATTATTTTCCTTCTTCATTTTCTTGTTTCTTCGTTTTTTTTTCCTTTGTTTGTTCTTTCTTTTCTTCTTTTTTCCTTTTCATCTTTTCTATTTTTTTTATTCTTCATTCTTCTTTTTTCTCCTTTTTTCTTTTTTCCTTTTTTTTCTTTTTTTCTTTTTCATCTTTTTTCTCTTTCTGTCTCTTTTTTTCTTTTTTTTCTTTTTCATATCATTTTTCTTTTTTCTTTTCTTGTTTCTTGTCTTTCTGTTTTCTTCTTTATATTTTTTTCTTCTTCTTTTTTCTTCTCTTCCTTATTCTTTTTTGCTTCTTTTCTTTTTCTTCTTTTTTCTTTTTTTCTTTTTCATTTCTTCTTTTTATTCTTTCTTCTTCCCTTCCTATTTCTCTTTTTCTTCTGCTTCTCCTCTTCCTTCGTCTGTTTCTTTTCTTCTTCTTCTTCTTTTTCTTCTGCATCATTTACGTGGGAGGTTTTGAAGTTCAGTTGACAATTTATGAAGTCTGTCACACTATAACAGAATTGTTGTTGAATGCAGTGATTTTCTTAGTTTTTATTTTTGATTTAAGATAATGTGTTTTGTAGAATACTCTTTGAGACTCAAAAATCTCCTTAAGAATGCATTATTACTTTGGGGGAAAATGGTATTTCTTAATGCAAAAAAAATCTGAAGTTATAATAGATAATTTGCACAGTTAATCTGCATTCGCATGGGGGTGGGCACATACGTTAAAGTTTGGGGATCAAGGAAAAATCGCTGAATACAGCCTATCCAGTAAACAGTATGACTAACGCCACACAGGCGGACACCTAGTCAAAGCAAGTTGTTGAGTTGTTGGATCATGACACTCATATTCGGGAATTCTTCTTGAGGTCTTATCTGGGTTCATCAGGTCATGAGGAGAGCTTAGGTTACAGAGCTTACTAGAGCTCACTTGAGCTCTTGATGTCCTAGATTACAAGCAAACTTATGCGTTGCTTAGACAGCTCAGTGTCCACACTTAAACGTGTTGCTGTCAGCTAGGGTGACACAGAAGGTATCAACTCCAGAGTGGTATTTATAGATAGTGTCAATTTCTCTTTGAAAATCCGGTTGTCTTTCTACAGCACTTATTGTACGTAAATGAGCCAAGGGATTGGTGCTGATTTCTTTTTTCTTCTTCTTTTTTTTTTTTTTGCTTCCTACTTTCTTCTAGCATCAGAGAAGAAAAACTGATTCAGCGACTTATAAATTCTCTAGTTAAGAATAAGTCTTCTGGCCAGACGCCATCTTAAATAATCATTTTTGTCTCCAAGAGGGTCCGATATAAGATCATTTTCCTGTCTCATTAGGTATTCATGTCACTTAGGATGGTGTGTGTGTGTGTGTGTGATTTTTTTTTTCATAAACACTTTCTTATGCTGTGAGAATGGTGCTGGTTAGCAAATAATTCTAAGCTTAGTTCTGGGAGGTCATGCGCTTGAAAACGGTTTTATGTTTTGTATATGATGTTGGTAAACAAATGATTTTAAACAGTCTTGGGAGGTCATCCTCCTGAAAGCAGTTTTTATACTGTGCAGATAATGTCAGTGAACAAACAGTTGTAAGCGAGGTCTTGGGAGGTCATTCCCTTTAAAACTGTTTTATTCTGTATACATGATTTTAGTGAACAAATCATTTCAAAATTAGTTCTAGGAGTTCATTAGGATCAAAACTGTTTTCTGCTCTGTAGGTGATCTTAGTGAACAAATTATTCTAAGCTCAGTTCTGGCAGGTCATTCCGATGGCAACTGTTTTATGCTCAGAAAATGGTCTATTGAACAAACTGTTCCTGAACTATATTGTTGGATATCTTTTCATTGAAAAGAAAAAATTGCTTCATGTTCTGTAGAAGGTGCTGCTTCTGAAGAGACACCCCAGAATCATGAAGGAAAACTTTGATTTGAGGTCAGTGGTCAATGTTCATTTGCATTTTATATTTTTTTAAACTGTTTTATGCCCTACAGGTTTTCCAAATGAACAAACACCATAAACTCATCATAAATAAAAGTTAGTTCCTGTGGGGGTCAAAGTTTACTTGAATTATATATCCTTTCCCATATAATCCAAATCAAACTGTGTCATGGATAAGACAATAGGGGATAAATTCTCATTTTAATGTCCATTATCTAAAAAGGGCATCATTATATATATTTTTAAGAAGCTCAGACAGTTTGATCATAAAATACTAAGCTATAGTGGATTACGTTTCATCCACGTGCATTGCTTGGCAGTTCAAATGGAATCTGTTAACTGATATACTCTACAGTGATCAGTAGAGTTAATTTTGAAGTTAAGTATAGTGATTAGCTATAATAATATTTTTATTATGGTAATATTAATATATATATATATATATATATATATATATATATATATATATATATATATATATATATATATATGTGTGTGTGTGTGTGTGTGTGTGTGTGTGCGTACACACTCTACATGAAGAAGAAGAAGAAGAAGAAGAAGAAGAAGAAGAAGAAGAAGAAGAAGAAGAAGAAGAAGAAGAAGAAGAAGAAGAAGAAGAAGAAGAAGAAGAAGAAGATTATTATTATTTTTATTATTTTTATTATTAGTATTATTATTATTAGTAGTAGTAGTAGTAGTATTTTTATTATTATTATTATTAGTATTCTTATTATTATTATTATTATTATTATTATTATTATTATTATTATTATTATTATTATTATTATTATTATTATTATTATTATTATTAGTATTATTATTATTGATCATAGCTAGATACAATGACTGAACCTCCAGAACACACAGTAATGATCTGTACATTTTGATTATGCACAAAATCTGATCCCTTGAGCCATATATGTGACTTTAGACTCAACAACTCCGAAATGAACCACATAAAAGAATTTTCAGTATATTTCCGTTAACTGTATATATCTATAATTACCGAAAACATCATCCTTACGTAAGTCTAACCAACCTAGCCAATCCTTGTTGAGCCCAGAACTCATAGGCTTAAATGCTGAATCTAATACCATTTGGCACTATCCTTCCGGGGTGCCTTTTCAAAAGGTTCGAAATCGGGTCGGTTTTTTGCAGCGATAATATGTTTTTTATTGAAGATATGAACGTGACAGCATCTGCGATAGCGTGAAACGATATGCACTCTATAAAGGCCTGGTAAAGCACCTGTGACTTTGGCAGGGCATTTGTTAAGCTAACTATTCCATTAGCTGTAGAACAAGAGTAGGTATGTATGTGTTCTGTAATCAGTAATATTTATAATAACAATTATGATAGTAGTAGTAGTAGTAGTAGTAGTAGTAGTAGTAGTAGTAGTAGTAGTAGTAGTAGTAGTAGTAGTAGTAGTAGTAGTAGTAGTAGTAGTAGTAGTAGTAGTGCAAGGAAGATCCCTCGAGTATAACTCTCACAATTACATTCATGGCATATATTCGCTAGAGACAATCAAGAATTGGGAGAATTAATGGGATTCTTAATGCGATAACCCACGTCATTTCAGCAACGCCAGTGGGTACACCATAAGAAGTGCATGGCCAGTGGTGGATCAGACTCGTCTTGAGTTTGAACCCGTCTCCCAGCTCTCACTAAAGAAAAACAGCTCTCGGAAATAACAAGGTCAACATGATTCCTCCATCTGTTTTGAATGGAGTGAATGGCTAAGGAAGGACTTCTTCTCCAGAAAAATAATTAAGAAAGTTGAACAAAGACCTTTTTATGATTCAAGTGGGCGATAGCCATTGATAATCTTTTTTATGTTGATGATTAGCTGTTGAATTCTCTTGAGACAACAGTTATAGACGAACCAAACCTCTCTTTTTATGGAGGTTTTATAGAGGCGCCAAGACTACTAATTAACATGAAAATTATGCCTAACGTAGCTTGGAAAGTCTACTGATGCCAAGAAACACATGCTTAAGATTTCAAGAAGTTTGAGACCCGCCCCATTCGATCTTTGATTTAGATAAATTTCTCTATGCACTGGTGAGGTCAGTCAAGGTATAACCATGGTTCAGATGATCTGTCTATTATATAAATTGTCTAATTTAACGGGTTTCAAGAAAGCAAGATCAAAAGGAAATGAAAACAATGTGTAATATCTTGAGATTTAGAGGGCAACATCATATTAAAAGGAATATAACAATTGCCCAATTCATAACTTCAAAATTTGCAAAGGATAAAGATTTTCCAAAGACCATATACAGTTTCTTTTAGTGGTGGTGTTAGTCTTCCTCTGCTTTTGTAACTCGGATTCCCTTTCATGCCATGAATTCAGATTAAATTATGACTGCTGCCAAGACTTCCAAACTGGTAACTCAATTCATATCTTTTGAAAGTAAATGACAGTATATGTTTTTATTTAAGAGTGGAGAAAGAGGAGAGCAAGCAACATTCATCTAATCATAGCCCGGGAGAGATGATTACACTCAAAGACTTTTAAACTTTTATCTGGGCCTTTCATCTGCTCTCCTCTGTTTTTAAACAGCAGGGGACTACAGCAAGCAATCTCAGAGAGCGTCTTAATTAGTCCCAGAATTTTTAAAGCTTCTGAACCTTATAACACCGGAGCATAAGACTGAGAATTCTCTACGCTTTTCAGTTGAGTTTTGTACTCTCTGTATAGCCTATTTTCTCTGTCTGACATTGAACATTTTATGTATAATTTACGCATAGTTTATTCCTCTAGGATCCACATAGTATAGGCCTTGTAAGTCTGTTTAATAATGAACAGGAAACAATCTTAATAATGATTATTTAATCATTCATTATTACAGTGTGACTTATTTTAAGTTCATGTCCAGAGGCTGGACATGACTTGCACTAGAAGCAAACACTGTCAAAGACTTGTTTGTATTAACAGGTGTGTTTCTCAGATCATTTGTTTTTAAATATACTCTCAGCACCGTATAATGCATGCAGTAGTTTTTGCACATATTTTCAGCTTGCTATCTAATTTTTTTTTTTATCATTATTCCGTATTTTTGGTCTATCTGCAATTTAGCTTTGCCCATCCCGTTGTCAGAGAGAGATAATAATAATAATAATAATAATAAACTTTATTTCCATTTTACAATGGGTATTCGTCAGCCAGGACAAGCCCCAACCCCCCACTGTGATGTCCACCCACAGCAGTTCCTGCCAGTAAACAGCTTAAACTCTCGGTCTTGGACGGGGACCGATCTTTCGACCTCGCGAATGCGAAGCCAGCGCGTTACCACTGTACTAGCCAGAGAGAGAGACCTATGCTCATAAATCTCCCAATTCTGGTCGATTTAATTTTTTCCCCATTTTTACACCTACCATATATATATATATATATATATATATATATATATATATATATATATATATATATATATATATATATATATATATATATATATATATATATATATATATATATATATATATATATATATATATATATCATTAAAACTATGAATACATTTAGCATATTCAGTCATAAATTATTCTTACAATAAAAATGTACTTCCTTACATCCTGCAGAGAAGTTTTCTTACGAAGCTTCATCAATGACTTCTAGCTCTAAAGCAGCCTATATCAACATATTGAAGGAATCTAAAAACCGTTAACATAACGCCCTCTTTCTTCTATATTCGAGTTATAGTAAGTCTATCTCCTTCAGCCTTTCCTCATGCCTCGGATTGCGTTTGTCTGTCACCAGCTTCGTAGAAACAAGAGAGTACATCGGTATCATCAAAATACTTTCAGTGGAAAGCGAAAGCTTGATATTGTGTAATCAATCATTAAAACACAACACTCTACTTAGGTTTCTCTTGTCCGGTTTAGAAGTTGTCACTGACTTTGCACCCAGAATATTAATATTATTATTATTATTATTATTATTATTATTATTATCATTATTATTATTATTATTATTATTATTATTATTATTATTATTATTATTATTATTATTGATATTATTATTATTATTATTATTATTATTATTATTATTATTATTATTATTATTATTATTATTATTATTATTATTATCACTGTTACTTCTTCTTCTTCGTCTACATCTTGTGCCACTTTTATTTGGGGTCGATGTTTCTGGCCAGTGTTCTCCATATGTTCCTGTCCCATACTATTACTATTATTATTGCTATTACTATTTTCATTATCACTGCTACTAATTCAACTACTGCTACTACTTCTATTACTACTACTAAGCCCACTACTACTGTTGTTATTATTACTACTACTACTACTACTATTACTATAGTTGTTTCCCTTCCTAACCACTTCCACATCATTCAAACGGTAAAGAGGGAGTGCGCGTCTCCTCGAGTCAAATGGCTATTTTGAGATGCTTTCCCAAATTAAAAAAAAAGAAAAAGAAGAAGAAGAAGAAGAAGCAAGGGAGAGATCACTGCCCGGTCTGGGCATTTTTCAGGTACGCAAGCATCGTAATTGGCATTTCATTCTTAGCATACCTGGCCTATGACATGCCCAATAACTGTCAGCTTACAACAATATTCTTCTCCTCCTTGTTACTCATTGCATTTTAATTTTAGCATTAAATTTCGTTTTAAGATTATTATTATTTTTTTAGAGAGAGATTTTGGTTGCGTATTAATCTAATTTTCTTTTGTTTTAATTGTTTTTTTTTAAGATAAATACTTATAAAGGCAAAAATTGTATAAAAAACAAAAGTACTTTTATTATTTGCATTTTTATGTTTGCCATTTTTTGTATCACTGTTAGTCCCCAATCTCATGGAGGTGAATTCAGACATGTTGGAGCTGAGGTGTTAATGATAGATGCCTTTCCTAACGTTCGGTGGTGGGTTCGAACATGGGATTGTCACTTCCCGAGTCGAGCTCTCTAACCACTGCGCATCCGCGGGCACCATCATAACAAATTATATGACTTTCGTTTTGAGTTTTGCATTTTTTTGGGGGGTTGGGGTTTAGTCATTGATGTATCAGTTATACACTTAAAAAAAAGTCAAAAATGTATTATGAATAATGTTCCGGTTTTACGTCACGGACTCCCTTTTCTACTAAGAGCTAGAACGGTTGCCTTCTTGCGAAGGACTTGTTTTGGCAGATGTAATAGTTACCCTGAGTGCATGCCCTTGCTAACCTCAGACCGTGACGGGGCGCGAACCTTCGACCTGACGCCTCAGAATCGCGAACGCTACCGCTTGAGCCACGGTGACTACTATATTATGAATAATAGTATCTGTATTATTCATGTTTCATTTAACGTATGAAAGACTAGTTTTCATCGACTAAATAACTAAATTTTATATTATTAGATTTGCATCGTGGAATAATTAACATGGGTAGAGTGTCTCGCATGCCTAAATGTGCATCAAAAAAAACATGAAAAATATTTTCTAATAATATATTGAATTTTTTTTTAAATACATTTAATGAATATTAAGCCATAACAGAGTTTATTTATAGTTTATACTGATATCTAGATGAGCTGTTAAAGTCGATTATTCGGAATTTCTTTAATGTTTTTGTCTTTATTGGAATGTTAGAGGTATTTCGACCACAAGTAAGGGTAGAAATGCTACATTGACAGGTCTTTAATGTGAGAAGACCCAAGAGGATATAATGTCATTAAATTTTTTCTTCTTTTTCTTCTTTTTCCTTTCTTTTGTCCTTCTTTCTTCTTCTTCTTCTTCTCCTTCTTCTTCTTCTTCTTCTTCTTCATCCTCTCTCTCTCTCTCTCTCTCTCTCTCTCTCTCTCTCTCTCTCTCTCTCTCTCTCTCTCTCTCTCTCTCTCTCTCTCTCTCTCTCTCTCTTTCTTTCTTTCTTTCTTTCTTTCTTTCTTTCTTTCCTTTTCTTTTTCTTTTTCTTCTTCTAATTTTTCATGATCTTTTTCTTATTTTTTTCATTTTCTCTCTTTCCTTTGCTTTTCCAACTCTCATGTAGGGTTGCTCAAATTGACCACCCTTCTCCACTTATTTCCATTATTAGATATATAGATAGATAGATAGATAAATAGATAGATAGATAGATAGACAGATAGATAGATAAATAGATAGATAGAGAGAGAGAGAGAGAGAGAGAGAGAGAGAGAGAGAGAGAGAGAGAGAGAGAGAGAGAGAGAGAGAGAGAGAGAGAGAGCTAATCGCCTCCCTCCCATTGGTCATAACCAGCTAAACTTGACGTGCATATTGTTTTTGAGAGAGTATCTGAGAGGGCATTTGTTCATAAATTAAGCGAAGACTTTTTTTTTTATCTCCAAAGCAATACTACTGATAACACGTCTCATAAGGTCGAATTTACTATACTTTTAAGTGGTAAAAGTGGCCGTAAATCAACTTAAGGGGAAGCGGCACTCAAGTGGATGCAACTAATTATTGAAAGGTTCTCTCTTTTTATTCATTAATTTATTTGTGTATTAACTTATTTACTTATTCGTTTACGTATCTTATTAACTTATGTACTTATTCTTATGCTAATATTAGTAACTTATTGACTTATTCAATTACTTATCTTGACTTATTTACTTATTCTTATGCTAATTTTATTAAGTTACTTATTCATTTACTTATGTTATTAACTTATTTACTTATTCAATTACTTATATAAGTAACTTATTTACTTATTCATTTACTTATCAACTTATTTACTTATTCAATTACTTATATTATTAACTTATTTACTTATTCATTTACTTATATTATTAACTTATTTACTTATTCATTTACTTATATTATTAACTTATTTACTTATTCATTTACTTATATTATTAACTTATTTACTTATTCATTTACTTATATTATTAACTTATTTACTTATTCATTTACTTATTTTATTAACTCATTTACTTATTCATTTACTTATATTATGAACTCATTTACTTATTAATTTACTTATATTATTAACTTATTTACTTATTCATATACTTATTTACTTATTCATATACTTATTTTATTTACTTATTTACTTATTCAATTACTTATTTTATTTACTTATTTACTTATTAATTTACTTATCAACTTATTTACTTATTCAGTTACTTATATTATTAACTCATTTACTTATTCAATTACTTATTTTATTTACTTATTTACTTATTCAATTACTTTTTTATTAACTCATTTACTTATTAATTTACTTATTAACTTATTAACTTATTTACTTATTAATTTACTTATCAACTTATTTACTTATTCATTTACTTATATTATTAACTCATTCACTTATTCATTTACTTATTTTATTTACTTATTTACTTATTCAATTACTTATTTTATTAACTGATTTACTTATTAATTTACTTATTTACTTATTAATTTACTTATTTTATTAACTGATTTACTTATTAATTTACTTATTAACTTATTTACTTATTAATTTAATTAATAACTTATTAACTTATTTATTGATTTAATTGTTTGTTTCCTTTCTTATTTTTCTAATTTATTTAATAATTATATATTTACTTTTTTTATATTATTTTTTTTATTTTAACCGATGCTTTAATTCTCGGTTTGGTTGTAAATGATAATTTATGGTGAAGCGTTTTAGTCTTCATTTATTTAAAACTTGATTTTTATATGAGACAGTTTTATTGATGTTTTATTATTATATATTCGTGGTTTATATCTCACTTTCAGGGTTTTATCTTTTTTTTCACTTCATTTTATATTCGTGGTTTATTTTTCACTCTCAGGGTTTTATCTTTTTTTAACTTCATTCTATATTCGTGGTTTATTTTTCACTTTCAGGGTTTTATTTTTTTTTCACTTCATTTTATATTCGTGGTTTATTTCTCACTTTCAGGGTTTTATCTTTTTTAACTTCATTCTATATTCGTGGTTTATTTCTTACTTTCAGGGTTTTATCTTTTTTTTAACTTCATTCTATATTCGTGGTTTATTTTTCACTTTCAGGGTTTTATATTTTTTTTTAACTTCATTCTATATTCGTGGTTTATATCTCACTTTCAGAGTTTTATCTTTTTTTTAACTTCATTCTATATTCGTGGTTTATTTCTCACTTTCAGGGTTTTATTTTTTTTTCACTTCATTCTATATTCGTGGTTTATTTCTCACTTTCAGGGTTTTATCTTTTTTTTTTACTTCATTCTATATTCGTGGTTTATTTTTCACTTTCAGGGTTTTATCTTTTTTTTAACTTAATTCTATATTCGTGGTTTATTTCTCACTTTCAGGGTTTTATCTTTTTTTTTAATTTCATTCTATATTCGTGGTTTATTTCTCACTTTCAGGGTTTTATCTTTTTTTTTAACTTCATTCTATATTCGTGGTTTATTTCTCACTTTCAGGGTTTTATCTTTTTCTTTAACTTCATTCTATATTCGTGGTTTATTTTTCACTTTCAGGGTTTTATCTTTTTCTTTAACTTCATTCTATATTCGTGGTTTATTTTTCACTTTCAGGGTTTCATCTTTTTTTTTTAACTTCATTCTATATTCGTGGTTTATTTCTCACTTTCAGGGTTTTATCTTTTTTTAACTTCATTCTATATTCGTGGTTTATTTCTCACTTTCAGGGTTTTATCTTTTTTTTTTACTTCATTCTATATTCGTGGTTTATTTTTCACTTTCAGGGTTTTATCTTTTTTTTAACTTAATTCTATATTCGTGGTTTATTTCTCACTTTCAGGGTTTTATCTTTTTTTTAATTTCATTCTATATTCGTGGTTTATTTCTCACTTTCAGGGTTTTATATTTTTTTTTTACTTCATTCTATATTCGTGGTTTATATCTCACTTTCAGGGTTTTATCTTTTTTTTAACTTCATTCTATATTCGTGGTTTATTTTTCACTTTCAGGGTTTTATCTTTTTTTTAACTTAATTCTATATTCGTGGTTTATTTCTCACTTTCAGGGTTTTATCTTTTTTTTTAATTTCATTCTATATTCGTGGTTTATTTCTCACTTTCAGGGTTTTATCTTTTTTTTCACTTCATTCTATATTCGTGGTTTATTTCTCACTTTCAGGGTTTTATCTTTTTTTTAACTTAATTCTATATTCGCGGTTTATTTTCACTTTCAGGGTTTTATCTTTTTTTAACTTCATTTTCTTCTTTCTTTATGTATAATTTTCCTATCTTTTCCATGTATAATTTATATTCTATATACAAATACCATCATCTACCTCGTAAGGGTGTTGGCCAAGTCAAAGCACACCTTTATCTCCGCTGAAGGGAAGTGGGATTTCCACACTCCTCGCGCCACTTGATTTAGTCAATTTTGACGGCATGCAGGGAAGCAGGGAGGCGGCATTCTCTCCCCCGCCTAATTGAGTAGAAGATAATTCAAAATAAGAGAGATGAAGAGAATGAACTATAGGAGACAGAGGACTTAAAACTTAACATAGTTTGATCTATGTGGACGTTATAATTCATTAAACATTATTTATTTTTATTTTAACAGAAGGGTTATATATGTATATTTCTCAAAGAAATAAAATTATATAGTAAAAATATATGATATATGTATATGGATAGTGTGAGGAGCATGGCGGGAAGACATCTTGTTCTAGCAGAAAAATTGCAGTTAAGTACAGACAAGCAGTATAGTCTTAGAGGAAAAAATTATAAATAAGTTTATTGTGGCAATGTTTTTGAGCCACGATTTGATCTCTCCGGGATTCTCAAGTTTAGTAAATCTGTAACTCCGAATGGGTAGCGTAGTGGTTAGAGTACTCGATTAGGAAAGTGCCAGACCCGTGATCGAACGGGACGTAAGGAAAGCATCTTGCCTTAGTTCTCCAGCTCCAACCTGTCTATATCCACATCCATAATGAGCATTGATAGTGGCATATATACGGCAAAGAACGACATAGTCTTCTCGACCACACTCCACGAGAAAGTAATTTATTTTAAGAATTGTTTCTTTAATGTAAGTATGACACTCAGTATATAACAAGTTATTTTCACGTCGAGGATAACCAATGGCTATCCTTCATTATAATATCCCCTGATGTCACTCAAGATTACATCATAATGACTTCATTCAAAATTACATCATAATGACTTCATTTAATTTTGCGTGTCTAACCAACATGAAAAATTAATTAAATTTGGTATTTCTTAAGAATGCATTTCATGAGCTTGTCATTAATATGCATTCGTGCCCATGCCCAGCCCGTGTAGCGATGGGCAGGTTAAGATAAAACCTTGGTGCCTCCCCCCCTTGTTGTGTGATTACCTAATTGTGATTACCTAATTGTGTTTACGGGAAAGAGCCCAAAGCTCGTATCTTCCCGTCTCCTCATCGGTTCCATTTTAGACTTAGTCATACTTATCATACATGTCCTTAAAACTATGGATTGAGATACCATTAACTACCTCCTCGCTTAGCCAATTCCAATTATCAACTACTCTTACACTGAAAAAGTATTTCCTTACATCCTGCAAAGAAGTTTTCTTACCAAGCTTCAAACTATGACCTCTAGTTCTAGAGCCAGCCATATCAAAATATCGATCCCTATCCACTCTATCATAACCATGAAGGAATTTAAAGACTGTCACCATATCTCCCCTCACTCTTCTAGCTTCGAGTGATGGTAAGTCTAATTCCCTCAGCCTCTCATCATAACTGAGATTGCGTATTTCTGGCACCAGTTTCGTGGCATGTCTTTGAACTTTTTCAAGCTTAGCTATGTGCTTTTTCAAGTGCGGATTCCAAAAGGGGGCTGCATATTCGAGTTTTGGCCTCACATAGGTTACATAAATATTTCTGAACATTTCCTTGTCCATGTGCCTGAAGGCTACCCTTACATTTGATAAGAATGCATATGCTGCCCTTACTATGCCATTTATATGTATTTCTGGAGACAAATCTGCCAGTATGTTTACTCCTAGATCTCTCTCATTTTCTGTCTCTTGAAGTTGTACTCCAGCCACCGAGTAGTCAAGCTTGGGCCTTCTTGCACTTGTACCCATTCTCATTACCTTACATTTTGAAGTATTGAATTTCATTAGCCACTTTTCTGACCACTCATGCAGATTATTTAGATCCTCCGGAAGTTCTCTACCATTGTTCTTGTTTTTTACTTTCTTCACAATCTTTGCATCATCTGCAAACATATCTTAATGCCATTAATCCTTCCTCGATAAGCGCAGTCTCTTTGACCTTTGTCGTTGTGTGTGTGTGTGTGTGTGTGTGTGTGTGTGTGTGTGTGTGTGTGTGTGTGTGTGTGTGTGTGTGTCGTGTGTGTGTGTGTGTGTGTGTGTGTGTGTGTGTGTGTGTGTGTGTGTGTGTTACACCAGGACAGCCAAATTAAATAAATTGCCTTCATCAGACCCGAGCACCAAGAAAACATAAAGTAAAAAGAAACAAAGATATGGAGTGTTGTGACTTGTCAGATGTGGAAGGATAATAAAGAAAAGTGTAACGGTAGTGATCAGAGTTGTCAGATGGCCATTTTTGAGGCCAGATTCCTTAAATTTGGCCCTATGCAAAAATGACTGGCCGTAAATAAATTAAACTTCGACGGCCAAACCATTTGGCCGAAATTTGGTCGAATTTTATTTTAAAATTACTTTATACCTATCTACACACCCATCGGTCAGTGGCAAGAACAAACGAAGGTGAAAATCTCTTATCTTTTCTCAGGAAGCAGGCGGCGAGCTTTAATGTCTATTTTCAGAGCAATAATCCTTAGCGCGGTCTCTGATCTCTGATCGGCAACGACAAAGGTCAAAGAGACTGCGCTTATCGAGGAAGGATTAATGGCATTAAGATATTCAGTAGCAGGGATGATTTCCGGTACAATTATTAACTCTCAGTGCCTATAAATGTCGACATGACCCAAACATTTAATGTGCCTATACCATATCATTCCAACTACCCCTACCAACGGAGCTAACAAAGGGTGGGCACAACGAATTACAACTTCATGAACAATGACGACTGTTTTCCAGCATTAAAGGACCGAGCTTTTCCAGCAAATATGACCGGCATTACGACAGCTAATGCATTATTCTTTTTTGTCTTCGGAATCGCCTTTGATACCGGTGTCAAACTCCAAAGCGTCAGGTCTAGGATTCGCGCCCCGTCACGGTCTGAGGTTAGCAAGGGCATGCACTCAGGGTAACGATTACATCTGCCAAAACAAGTCCTTCACAAGAAGGCAACCGTCCTAGCCCTTGGTAGAAAAGGGAGTCCGTGACGTAAAACCGGAACAAATCAATAGAAGTGTAATGAATACCCCAGAATAATCGAGGTAGATGTCTTCTTCTTCTTCTTCGTCTACATCTACCTCGATTATTCTGGGGTATTCATTACACTTATCTCTGTTTGTTCCGGTTTTACGTCACGGACTCCCTTCTCTACCAAGGGCTAGGACGGTTGCCTTCTTGTGAAGGACTTGTAGTCATAGGAAATCAACCATAACTGAAGGAAGACGTTTCATCGAGCTGTCCTGGCCATTCCTATATTAGTCAATAGTACCGTCAGTTGTAGTATCGCAACGGGCGGCTAGTGCCATGGACCAAGTTATTGCATATACTTGAAAGAGAGCCGAAACAAATCAAAATAACACAAAGCAAATTATTAGGATATTATTTCACGACATTTTTATATTATTCTCAGTATATTTGCTTTGATTTAGACCGATTATTGAATATTTTTAGATTTAGTAACTTTTCTTAGGAGTTTATTAAATCATTTTCTAGAACTTCTGTCAGAAACTTTGATTGTTATTGTTTGCGTTTGTTCGCCCCCATTCTGGGGGTGAACACAGAAAAATAGAGCTGAGGGATTAAGGCTGCATGTCTTTCTTAACTCCTCGCGATGTACCCAAGCGCGGGTCTGTCATTTGTCGTGTAGAGTACTCTAACCCCGTGCTACCGCGGTCCCATGAAATTCTAATTAATTACTTGTCATTATATTAGTTTCGACTAAATGGGTTTCGGCCTAAAAGTTACTATATTCTACAATTCGAGAAAGTGAAAGTTCGGTCACTTTCCAGGCTTGTAACACAGACTTCATAGAATAAAAAAAAATTGGCCCAAAATATACTTTTTTACTCAAAACTTTCCAAATTATTATCTGCATGAAGCTGCACCCCTAGTGTGTGTGTGTGTGTGTGTGTGTGTGTGTGTGTGTGTGTGTGTGTGCATATAAATATATATATATATATATATATATATATATATATATATATATATATATATATATATATATATATATATATATATTTATATATATATATATATATTATATAAATGTTGAGTTTTTGATTTTATCATGACTTTTATCTTTATTTTACATGACTGGAGTGATGAAGCAGAAAAATATGAAAAATTATGTCAGGTTTGCTGAGCCTATATTGTTAAATCAGGTCAGATAATTAGACCATCCATCTTCATCTATCGCTCATATATCAAATAATTATTTTAAAGGTCGGATTTTCTCTCTCTCCTCCTCTCTCTCCTCTCTCTCTCTCTCTCTCTCCTCTCTCTCTCTCTCTCTCTCTCTCTCGACTCTCTCTCTCTCTCTCTCTCTCTCTCTCTCTCTCTCTCTCTCTCTCTCTCTCTCTCTCTCTCTCTCTCTCCCCGCATTGTCATCATAATCATCATCATCATCTTCATTTTGAGTTTTATTATTATTATTATTATTATTATTATTAGTAGTAGTAGTAGTAGTAGTAGTAGTAGTAGTAGTAGTAGTAGTAGTAGTAGTAGTAGTAGTAGTAGCAGTAGTAGAAGTAGTAACAGTAGTATTAGTAGTAGCAGTAGTAGAAGCAGTAGCAGTAGTAGTATTTGTATTATAAATCTTATTATTTTTATTATTATTATAATTATTATTATTATTATTATTACAATTATTATTATTATTATTATTATAATTATTATCATTATTATTATTATTATTATTATTATTATTATTATTATTATTATTATTATTATTATTATTATTATTATTATTATCAAGTAGTATTTCCAAAATAAGTCTCTCTCTCTCTCTCTCTTTTAATTGGTAAAAATTGGTTTGGTAATAGAGTAGCTGATGCATGGAACAAGCTTCCTAGTATGATAGTAAATGCCAATACCTTAGACACCTTCAAATGTAGATTAGATAGACATATGACAGAGGTAGGGTGGGTATGAATAGGTTAGTGCTTATTAGAAAAGTCATAAAAAGAAAAACAGAATAAATAAGTAGAGTAGAATAGAATAGGTTAGGCATGCTGAAAATACAATTCAAAAATGGAGCTGCCTCGTGTGTGCCAGTAGGCATGTTGCAGTGTCCTCTATTCTTATGTTCTTATGTTCTTATGTTCTCTCTCTCTCTCTCTCTCTCTCTCTCTCTCTCTCTCTCTCTCATAATAATTAATCCTCTAGAAATTACCTTGCAAGGCAAGGCACTAAGTGCCAATAAATCTTCAGTATAGTTGGTAATTATGAATAAATGATATTTAATCTGCGTGATTAGTTTGAATTAATTATCGTTCGGATACCGATCTTAAACATCGGTTCCGATACGATATCGAAGCCAAGTAAGTAGCGTTACAGTGTGCTTGTTATCTACCTTAATCGGTATGATTAAATTTGATTGTATTTAATGATTGCCTAACTTAATTGGCATAATTAGAATTAATTGTTTTAATAATGAAATATATTTTTTCTTATTTTCTCATCTATCTATATTGAAATAACTAAAATTATTTGTAATTTCTGATTGGTGGGTGTTCTTGTTATCTAAATTAATTGGAATAATTATAGTTATTTGTTTATAATTATTGACGGATGTAGTTATTATCAATGTTGATTGGCATAATTAATATTAGTGACAATTATTGCCATATTATCTACCTTAATGGGCATAATTCTAATTAATTACATTTAATGATGTTGGTAGATGTGATTATCTACCTTAATTGGCATAATTAAAATGATTTGTTTTTTAAAAGATTATAGGATGTACTTATCTACTTTGATTAGCATAATTAGAATTAATTAATTGTAATTAAGGATCTTGCAAATGTGCTTATTAGAACTCACTGATTTTACTAATTGGCGAATTGTGAGTCATTGACTTGCATTGATGAATGCAATAGAAGCTAGTTCACTTTGGTTATTTGGGATGATTAACCGAGATTAATGACTTATAGTTCCCCAGATCTAACCTGTCAGTGTCTATCCGCATTCGAATGGAGATTAATAGCATCATAAATAGTGGCAAAGAGCAACAGCAACAACAACATATAATGACTATTTGGTTATAGTTTTTTTTTTCATTTGGAGGTGTTTTTGTTTTACGAATTTCGACAATTATTTTACTTCTTTTATTCAAGGGTAAAAAAAAATTAATATTTACTCATATTTATTAGTATTTAATAATTTTCATTTTTGGTTGTCGGATGTTTGACTTTTTGATGATTGTTGATATATGAAAATTAATCAAAATCTTTTATATTTATTTTGGGGTATTTGACTATTTGATGACCATGATATGTGACTACTATTTTTTTTTACTATTTTGGATATGTTTGTGTGTTGGTATATAGTTTTTTTATATTAATTACAGCTACACATTTTTTATTCTTTTTGGTAAAAAATTATTCTTCTTTTCTGTAGTCTAAGATTTTAAAAGCTCTGTAATTGGTACATATGTATATTTAGGTTTCTCTCTCTCTCTCTCTCTCTCTCTCTCTCTCTCTCTCTCTCTCTCTCTCTCTCTCTCTCTCTCTCTCTCTCTCTCTCTCTCTCTCTCTCTCTCTCTCTCTCTTTCTGTGTGTGTCTGTGTGTGCGTGTGTATACGTCTTTCTATCTATCTAACTCTCTTAATGGGCATATACCCTGAATGTATTTAAAGGATTTAACATGCCATTCATGAAAGAGCAATATGTGAGCAATATCATCGTAATATTTTGAGAGAAAGATAAGTAAAGGTGACTATCTATATGTGTGTGTGTGTTAGAGAGAGAGAGAGAGAGAGAGAGAGAGAGAGAGAGAGAGAGAGAGAGAGAGAGAGAGAGAGAGAGAGAGAGAGAGAGAGAGAGAGAGAGAGAGAGAGAGAGAGAGAGAGAGAGAGAGAGAGAGTTTGTAAGTGGCAAATCACGTCTCCCTTTGAACTTGGTATTGCATTTAGCAATTCTTCTGGACTATCAAAACTGGTCTCTCTCTCCAGTACATCAGTTCAGGATATTTTCACCCATGAAACAACATTCTTATTGTTTGAGATTGTGTGATGGGTGGGCTCCCTCCAAGTAAGGAGTTGAGCGTCTTCTGTCTCCCATAGTTCATTCTCATTCTTTTTTAAGGCTCATTTTCTTCTTTCTTTTTCTTTGGGTCGAGACACAACTACACTTCCGTGTTCCTCTGCGGGTTGCAAAAGTAGACTAAATGGAGTGGCACGAGGGTACTAGATATTCTACCTTTTGTATCTTCCTCATGCGAAGAGCCAATGCACTCTAGGGGGTTCTGGTGGGAAAACTGCAACCAGAACCCTAGTTATGGGTTCTCTGAATGTACGTGGTTGTGAAGAGCGGCTCTTTCTTGACCATTTCTCCTTCCCTATAGGGCGAATTTCTGTATTTGTATATAGATAATTTTGAGATTAATTTGGTAACACTGTTCTTTTGCTAAGTATTTGCATAGAGCTTTTCATTATATTAGTTTGCCACTTGAAGTATTTAGAACTTTTGAATCTGTAGTGATAGTTTTCCCCGTTTTAAGTGACAAATCTTATTTGCAAATGTTAAGGTAGGTATATTTATTTTCTCCCTATATATTCCTGCCCATTATATTATTATTGTTATTGAATTATTATTATTATTATTATTATTATTATTATTATTATTATTATTATTATTATTATTATTATTATTATTATTATTATTATTATTATTGTTATTATTATTATTATTATATTGTCACGCTCTAGATGCTTGTATTATAAACAAATCACAAGGAATATCAACTGAATATTTCCAAATTAGTTGATGCACAACAAGCAACAGGGGAAAAAACAGAAAATTAAAATTAGCGCAGCAAGACAAAAGCAGATAAGCTTTGTAAAGCTTAATTAAGCTTCGAGCAGAAGAAAGATTAAAATAAGTAGTAAAAAAAATAAAAACACCCAAAGTTAAGAATGAGAGAGAGATAAAAATGAGTGATCGGTGTTCGAGAAGCACCGCAGAACACCCAATAATCAGTTTGAAAATGTCAGAAGAGATAAGGCCGAAGAGAATTTCCATTAGAAGATTTTGAAGATCTGGAACACTTTTATCTGGAGGGGTTTTACAAGGTTTTACTTAGGGATATTCTTAAGGAACTGAATCAGCGTTGCCAGATCAAATTCATATAAGAATAGACGTTCATTAGACCGAAAAATAGTTTTTGAGAATAATTTTAATGATATCTGCGTCAACCCGTTCTTGTATTTAAAAATATTCAAAGAAATCTACAGTTTTTATCACTCAAATGATGTCTCTCTTGTGCAGTTTTGTGAACATCCAAATTATGTGGAACATATGTGGGAATTTTAAGAATATGAGGAAAAAGAGATGTAAAGAACTATTATATATGGCAACAGTATGGAAACCTAATGAAAATGAGAGAGAGAGAGAGAGAGAGAGAGAGAGAGAGAGAGAGAGAGAGAGAGAGAGAGAGAGAGAGAGAGAGAGAGAGAGAGAGAGAGAGAGAGAGAGATGATGATGATAATGATGATGAAAACAGCAAATTCCAATATGGCATCCCTGCTCCCAGAGGCTAAGATTTACCCTAACACAAGCTCCAAACCCCTCTAGTGAATCTTTGCACCTGGTAGTTGAGACGAAGCTTCCAGGAGTGATGCATCGAGCCTGCCACTTGTAAGTGGCTGTGTAATTATAGAGAGAATGCTTATAATTTAGGAAAAAAACACTACCATGGACAGGTTGATTTATGCTTGTGTAGTGAGGCATCTATTGAGATACGCTTTTCTAAATCTTTTAGAACAAACTTCGAACCCTATAACTAGATATCTAACTCGAACTGAACAGGGGATGGGAGACTATCAACACTAATTCTGGATTTTCTGATGTGATGAATTGATTGGACTTTAATGTTTAACAAAATGTGACTAGCAATAATAATAATAATAATAATAATAATAATAATAATAATAATAATAATAATAATAATAATAATAATAATAATAATAATAATAATAATAATAATAATAATAATCAATCATAATCATAATCATAATCATAATCATCATCATCATCATCATCATCATCATCATCATCATCATCATCATCATAATCATAATCATAATACATAATCATAATAATAATAATAATAATAATAATAATAATAATAATAATAATAATAATAATAATAATAATAATAATAATAATAATAATAATAATAATAATAATTCATAGATATAACGAAGCTTATTCCAGTATGAAAATACGTCCCTTATTCAATCGACAATCACGAAATAACCACTGCTTATGTTAATTGTTTGGAGGTCTAATTGCCTGCTCTAAATATTAGTTATAAGTGATAGTATTAAATGATTAAACTAAAAGGAAGAAGAAGAAGAAAAAAAAACCTGTTTTGGAACCACCACCCATGTGGTTAATTAGAATAATTATCATGCGTTACGTTTACTCTGTATAATAGCAGTAACAATTTCTCTGTAATCTTATGCAAAGATTTCGTTCAATTGAATATTAAACATGGGGAGAGTTATGGATAGAACTGGAGCCGTGGTTGGTTTAGGATAGGATGAAAGGATAGAAACATGAAATTGTCGGAGCTAGTACAGTGGTAACGCACTGGCTTCGCATTCACGAGGTCGAGAGATCGGTTCCCGTCCAAGACCGAGAGTTTAAGCTGTTTACTGGCAAGGTTACTGCTGTGGTTGGGTACCACAGTGGGGGGTTGAGGCTTGCCCCGGCTGACGAATACCCATTGTATAATGGAAATAAAGGTTTATATAAGCAAATGTATCAAAATATGCATATACAGTACGGATAATCAGCTATATACATTCTGTAATATGAAGCCGTGGGCGGTACATCAGCTGAGGCTGTCGGGTATCACGACAGAAGAACCTTTCCCGCTTAACCTGTGGTGACCCAAGCAGGGTGGTGGAGGATTATGGCTGAATTTTATCCCCAAGGAGCTAAGAGGTGAATGTGCTCTGACTCAGCCAACCCCTCCCCCCTTATAAGGGGATTGCGGCCATTATATATTTACGTTCATGTGTACATACATACATACATACATACATACATACATACATACATACATAAAAGAAGTTAAAACTCAGTTTTCTGCGAGTGATGAATAGAGAAATGGATATGTGTATGCATGTATGCGTGTGTGCACAAGCAGTGAAGAGTATATTCAGATATATTAGAATGGAAACCGTGAGGAAAGAAAGATTTCTTCGCCGGATAAAACTAGGTTTGTTTTAGGTATATATTTAAATCACTTCATTTTCGCCTATCCTTTGATTAGGAGATAAGAGTGTATGCGTATGTGTATGTATGTTTGTGTGTGTGTGTGTGTGTGTGTGTGTGTGTGTGTGTGTGTGTGTGTGTGTGTGTGTGTGTGTGTGTGTGTGTGTGTGTGTGTGTGTGAGTAAAAACACGTCAAGCCACCAAGAGGAGCAATGTAGAATAGTAAATAGCTAGGGGGGTCTAGGGAGCGGAGCCCCTCCCTCGTTGGCATTTGAGGATGTGACTTATGTGAGGTTTGATTAGATTAGTTAAACTGGAGAAAGCGCAGCTAACGATAACCTGAGGTGCGTTTTCTCCAAATGATCCTATTTTTCACTTAAGATCTCAGTGCATGAAAGAATGTGATTGAATGATACATTTTAAACAGCTGATGAATAAGTTTAGATGTGTTAACCGAAGAGTTAAATTGCAGCTGAATGTTAATTTGGCTGTAAAAGAAATGTGCGATATATTAAATCAAATTAATACCTTTCTCAAAATATACAGTGGATAGTCTTTTATATATAATAATATAGAGAGATAGAGAGATAGAGAGATAGAGAGATAGAGAGAGAGAGAGAGAGAGAGAGAGAGAGAGAGAGAGAGAGAGAGAGAGAGAGAGAGAGAGAGAGAGAGAGATAGGGATGGATGGATGGATGGATGGATGGATGGACGGGTGGATGGACGGGTAGGTAGGTAGGTAGGTAGGTAGGTAGGTAGGTAGGTAGGTAGGTAGGTAGGTAGGTAGGTAGGTAGGTAGTAGATAGATAGATAGATAGATAGATAGATAGATGTGTGAATAAGAAGTTTGAGCACAGAATTGTTTTCACATTTACAAAATTTTTACTATACAGTTATACGAATATATAATTGGGCTAACAAATTCTACCGATAAGGCTCAAATATACGTAAATTAGTTTAAGAAAGGCGAGATAAAAGACAGAGAAAATACTCTGTGAAATCGGCGGTACTGTACCATTGGGCAACAGCAATAAACGCATCCTCTCTACTCTCTTCGTTTGAGGAACGTTTTGTTCTTTGCGATTATCGTTCAACGATGATCGTTCATGGCTCAATGATGATCGTCAAGCGATTGTCTAGAGCACTAATTCTTTGTTTCTGAATGGGGCTGTTTTGCTTCGAGCGACTGCCGCTAGCGGCAGTCCCTCGAAGCAAAACAGCCCCATTCAAAAACAAAGAATTAGTGCTCTAGACAATCGTTTGACGATCATCGTTGAGCCACGAACGATCATCGTTGAGCGATAATCACAAAGAGCAAAACGTTCCTTCATTCACTAGCGGCAGTCGCTCGAAGCAAAACAGACCCCATTCAAAAACAAAGACTTAGTGCTCTAGACAATCGTTTGACGATCATCGTTGAGCCATGAACGATAATCGTTGAGCGATAATCGCAACGAGCAAAACGTTCCTTCATTCTCTAGCGGCAGTCGCTCGAAGCAAAACAGCCCCATTCAAAAACAAAGAATTAGTGCTCTAGACAATCGTTTGACGATCATCGTTGAGCCATGAACGATCATCGTTGAGCGATAATCGCAAAGAGCAAAACGTTCCTTCATTCACTAGCGGCAGTCGCTCGAAGCAAAACAGACCCCATTCAAAAACAAAGACTTAGTGCTCTAGACAATCGTTTGACGATCATCGTTGAGCCATGAACGATCATCGTTAAGCGATAATCGCAAAGAGGAAAACGTTCCTTCTATTCACTAATGATGATAAAGACGATTTTATGCGCACGCATTATCTCCTTGCCTTATATAGGGCTTTTATCAGAGATGTAAATTGCTTTTCCGTTTTTGTTTAAGAGACGTCAATTGCGGGTGAGTCTTTTAATTGGAGTCATTAACATTAATGACTCTTAGGCTGTGCTGGATATTAATTTCTATCTTGCTTTATCACTTTTTATTTTATTTTATTTTTTTTGCTTAATTCGCCTTTCGTGACGGCCATATTTGCTCAGAGGAATATTGTCTGTACATTCTAGATCTATATTTATTATCTCTCTCTCTCTCTCTCTCTCTCTCTCTCTCTCTCTCTCTCTCTCATTTTTTTTTTACTTATTATTTTGTGATTTTTTCTTCGTAACGTTGTAATGAATATTTCAGTCAGTTATCAGCGTCTTGTGTGTGTAAATGCGTGCGTGAGTGTGTGTGTGTGTGTCCGAGACAAATGGGATTGAAAAATGTTGCCTGTCTTATTATTCTTGATGCTTAAATAACGTTTTTCTTCGTTGTTCAACGTTTGATTATTGTCTTCTATATTTTCTGTATTATCTTAAGCTCGTCTATTTCATATCTTGAAAACAAAAGCTCAAAACTTATTAATATTTGTCTATATACAAAATCCATACTCCGCTTTATAAGGGGGTGGTTGAGTCAAAGCAAACTAACTTAGCCCCTTGTTGGAGGAAAATACAATGGAGTGGATTCCCAGTCTCCCCATCGCCCCAGTTAGTTGACTTTTACTATACGCAGGGGAACACCTCGTGGACACTAGTGGTTCGATTACGTCCGGATGTCAGTACTGACTCCAGCTCTCTTCATTGATAGAACCGGCACCAAGGTGAGTTGACTTGCTCCCCTAGTGGTTTGATTTGCATTCCCTCAATAGCAGCTATGGGGAAGGAGGAGAGGGTAGTGACACCCCCTTGTGGTACCTCAATTTTCTTAACACACTTATGTGAATACATCAGTTGATATGCAGCTTAAGTGATTGAAGAAAAAGATTTTCACGAGCTGTGACTTCTTGAAGGACAAAATTTCATATCAGCCTTAAATACATACATATACACATGGCCTCATTCCCCCTTGTAAGGGGGGTGGCCGAGCCAAGAAATACGCATTCTCCACGACCCACACATACATCAACCACTCCTCTTAGTTCCTTGGGGATAAAGGGTTGCTACATCCCCCCCTCTTCCACCATGCTTTGTTCACCCACAAGGTAGGCGGGCGAGGATATTCTACAATGAGCCCTGACAGCCGCAGCTGCTTTACCTCCACCGCGTCATCACATGACAACTCCCCTCAAACCCGTCCACCACAGTTCACCGATCTAGCAGGTGTGAGAAATCCATTTGGCCCGCGTCATCTATATACAATCTTCCTCCACTCATTCCTATCTCTTGCACGCACACTTCTCTGATCCACTGACATTCCACGTGAACTCAATTCCCTTTTCATGCCATCCACCCATTTTATTTAGAATGAGCCGTAAATAATAGTGATTATTTAATCAGGGGTACCAAACCCACGTCCCAGGCTACATGTTCATTCCAGCATACCGACTGGGCCATTACAGTAGATGAATATCTGCTTATCATATCACAACCAGCACATGCAAGTACTGTTCTCCTCGGTTACAGTTGTACTTGGAGTTTAATTATAAATATAGTCACAGTGGAACTGTGATGTTAATAATACAGTGGTTTTCGTGGATGATAGTGTAAACTGTAATTATTTCAGAAATTACTTCAGCATGACAAGCATAATCAGCATTGCAACTCATAAAAGTATACTAAATAATAATAATAATAATAATAATAATAATAATAATAATAATAATAATAATAATAATTAATAATAATAATAATAATAATAATAATAATAATAATAATAATAATAATAATAATAATAATAATAATAATAATAATAATAATAATAATAATAATAATAATAATAATAATAATATTTATATTTATTTACCTTGGCTGTTTCCCCCTTTAATTGGGGGGTAGCCGACATCAAAAAAGAAAACAATAATTATAATAATAATAATAATAATAATAATAATAATAATAATAATAATAATAATAATAATAAAAATAATAATAATAATAATAATAATAATAATCAGCTAAATCGACCAAAAAGAAAATTATAATAGCTAGCCATCAAAACAAAGAGAAAACGAAAAATTTATATGGTAGACTTATATATTATAACAAATGCGTTCAGCCTTTTTAGATATAAGTGATATTTTTCTTGTATATACGTGTGTGCCATTTTACTTATGTACACATATTACTATCAGGTTGAACTGAAACATTACACTTTTGTGAAGATACTTCAACATCATTAGTGGAACTAGAGGCATAGGAATAATTACTTACATTCGAAGAACCTAAAGGCATTGGAGACTCTCTAGGTGTCTTAATACAAGTACTAGTAAATCTAGGCATAAGCTGATCATGATGCCTCTTCCATGATATATTACCAAAATCATGAACTTGCACCAAATAATTTCTTACACCAAGCACTTCAATAATTTTACCTTCAATCCAAGACTCTCCCTTCCCAAAATTTTTTGCAAAAACTGCATCACCAACATTGTACATATTTGTCCCTTCAGAGAAAACTTTCTTTGACAATTTTTCCAGGTCTCTGTCTTTGTTAGGGGAACATTTTACAGATACTAAAGTTGTTTTAAAACATCTTCCAAATAGTAACTCTGCTGGTGATTTACCTATACCACTATGCATACTCTTTCTATAATTGTACAAAAATCTACAGATTCTAGTATTCAATGATCCACTGTTGAATTTACTTAAGCCCTCTTTTAAAGTTCGAACTGCTCTTTCCGCCAACCCATTAGATGATGGATTGTATGGGGCAGGAGTTAAATGTTGAATACCATTTTTCTTATAAAAAACTTTAATTTCCTCGGACACAAAATATGGAGCATTATCCGAGACAACAATGTCTGGAATACCAAAATTAGAAAATGTTTTTCTAAGCAATTCAATGGTAACACTTGAAGTCATTGAACTAGTAACTTGAACATCTAGAAACTTAGAATATGCATCTACAATTACAAGAAAATATTTGTTATTTATGGGTCCAGCATAGTCAATGTGAAGTCTTGACCATGCCTTATCAGGGGTAGACCATGACAACACAGGAGCTTGGTTTGGTTGAAAATTATTAAAACAAACTGGACAATTCTTTGTAATTTCAGAAATATCTTGGTCAATTTTAGGCCACCAAACCCAATTCCTAGCTTCTGCTTTCATCACATTTATCCCATTATGACCACTATGTAAGTGCTCAAGTATTTTACATCTTAAGCTGGTAGGTATTACAATTCTGTTTCTGTACAAAATTACATTGTCATATAAACTAAGATCAGATTTAACAGAACCATATTCATGTAATCTCAAATCATTTGTAGACCAACCAAATCTTATATTATGCATGAGTTGACCCAAAACCTCATCTTTCTGAGTACACTTTCTGATTTTTGAAAAAGAAATATCTTCAAAATCTAAAGCTTCAACTAACTTAATGTATTCATTTGGAGTCATGGATTTATGATCATCATCAATAGGCAACCTGCTAAGGGCATCAGCCACAACATTTTCTTTACTCACTTTGTAAGTAAGCTCAAAATCATATTGAGAGAGAAACAGTGCCCAACGCTGAATACGAGCATTGGCATTAGTAGGAATATGACGCCCTTTGCCAAATAAACCTAAAAGTGGTTTATGGTCGGTCCTTGCTTCAAATTGTCTTCCAAGTAAAAAATATCTAAAGCGATTCAACCCAAAAACTAAGGCAAGCCCTTCTCGGTCAATCTGAGCAGAGTTCTGTTCAGCTGATGTCAGTTTTTTACTAGCAAAATAAACTGGTAATTCTCTTCCATCAATTTTTTGCAACAATACACATCCTACACCAATAGGAGACGCATCCACTTCAACAACTAGTGGACTATTACCATCATAATTAGCCAAAAGGGGACCTTTTGATAAATCCGATTTTACAATTTCAAAAGCTTTGTTTTCAAGTTCAGACCATTTAAAAACTTTATTCTTTTTTAGCAATTCATACAAGGGGGCCAGCTTGGAAGAAAAATTCTTAATGAATTTACAATAATATGTCAACATTCCAATAAAAGATTGCAACTCTGCAACAGAAGTAGGGGATGGAGAATCTAGAATAGCTTTGACCTTCTTAGGGGAAGGTTTGATTCCTTCACCTGAGATACAAAATCCAAGATATTCTAAAGAAGAAACCTTAACAGCACATTTTTTCTTGTTAATCTGAACATTATGCTCTTGCAAAATTTTTAACACTTCAATAAACCTAAGATCATGCTGCTCTTCAGATTCACCACTTACAATAATGTCATCCAAATAAGCATCAACTCCCTCTACATCTTTCAACAGGTTAGCCATAAATCTCTGAAATATAGCTGGTGAAGAAGAAAGACCAAAAGGTAATCTTTTGTACTTAAACAAACCTTTATGTGTATTTACTACTAAATACTTTTGGCTTTCTTCACTCACAGAAATCTGTAAATATGCATTTTTTAAATCAATAGTAGAAAAAATCTTTCCCTTACCAATAGATGCTAACAACTCATCTGTTTTAGGTAATGGATATTGGTCACATGATATACATTTATTCAATTCTTGAAAATCTCCACAGATACGTACAGACTCCTTATCCGATTTCAACACAGTAACAATGGGGGCAGCCCACTCACTATGGTTAACAGGCTCAACTATATCATCTACAATCAGTTTATTTAAAGCATCTTCAACTAAAGGTTTATAGTGAATTGGAACTGATCTGTGTTTTCTGAATTTTGGAACTACATCACTCTTAACATGAATGTGAGCTGTAATATCTGAAATGGGTTTATTAGGATTAACTTCATAATCATTCAACAATTCTACCACAGAACCATTGACTTTAGAAATTTTAGAAGAATCATTAATACCAGACAAATAAATACCTATTTTTGGCATCAAATCTTTGCCACATAAGTTAGAATTATGATTCCCTACAACATAAAATGTCTGTTTCACTTGCAGAGAATTATAGTAAACATCCACTCCAACTTTACCCAAAACATTTATTTTGAGATCATCATAAGCATTTAACATTTTATTACAATCTACAATGGACAATCCCAAATTATGAACCCAATCTTTAGTCAAGGTACTCACAGCAGCACCTGTATCCACCTCAAAAGGTACAAACTTACCATTAACCAAAATATTCACTTCATCTTTACCAATAGCATTGACATTTTTTACTGACAACAGTCTTTCTTCATCAGTATCACTGGAAACTGCTACCTTGTCTACTGCTTTAACTTTAACCTTATGTTTTTTCTCAGAAGCCTTATTAAAACTTTCTTTTACTGGCTTTGGCTTCACATTACCTTTGACATCTTTTGAAGCCTTCCAACAAACTTGTTTTAAATGTCCTTTCTTACCACATAAATTACATGTTAAATTCTTAAAGCGACATTTTGCACTATCATGAGGGTAACCACAGTGTTTACAAGAAACTGACTTACTCATGGGACCATTGGTTGGGGTTTTAACCATTTGAACAACACCAGCCTTTTCAGAAACATAAGCTTGTTCAAAATTCAAAACTCTCTCAACTATTTGGATAGAAGACATAACCTTCAAATTTAAATTTTCAGCAACCAGATTTGAAAAATAAACCTCATTTTCAAGAGCCATAAACAACTGATCCCGCACACGAGAATCAAAGTTGCTACCAAAATCACAGTCTTTGGCTAGACACTTCAGGTCTGCATACAAATCTTTTAATGTCTCACCTCCTTTTTTCCTCCTTTGTTGAAAAGCCAATAAACTTCTATGATAACTAGGCTTTACATCATAATGTGCCTTAAGTAATTTGCATAAATCCTCATACGACTTAGTATGTGGTAAATCTGGGGCACAAATGTTTCCTAAAATAGCATAAACTTCAGTACCAATAGAAACCAGAAGTAAATTTTTTTTACTATTTGCCTCAGTTATTTCCAAATTTAAAAAATTTGCTTCCAACAAACTTAACCACAATTCAAAAGAAATCTTTGAAGGATTAAAATGATCAATGTTCACTCTGCGGTTAGCCCTATTTTCATTTTCTTGAGGCATGATTATAGGCTAAGTCACTGGGTGAACTGGTAATAATCTCAAAATACACAACATGCAATCTTGGCACAGACAGAATATGCTAAATATTATAGCACTGACAACATAAGCAAAACATCATAGAACTAGGCTAGGCCTATATGCAATTTGTTTTACTCCACTCCTCAAAGCACTGGGGTTAAGCACCATATGCTTACGGTAGGCTATGATCAATCAAGGCTACCGTACACAAAACACTGGAAACAAGGTTACCGATAAACACAATTGGCCTACCATAGGCTATCATCAATTTAGGGTACACCTTGGAAAATAATCACTATAGCTTTCCAATCTTGAAAAAATCGTCAGCATTAGGCTTAAACAGTTATAATACGGCATCTATGAAGGCTCCAATGCTAACTGCAAAACTTGATCAAAACAGCCTATGGAGGGTGGCCACGGGAACGAAAATCTCGGAAGTCAGAAGCTTACCCAATTTACCGGCTGCCTCAAAACTGCAAAAACTTCACATAAATACTGCAAACCAGAAGTTCCTTTTGCTACTGCATTGGTCCTTTGTACCTCGTCGCCATTTGTTCCATACTATGATTAGATAGTTGGGGATAATCCATTTAAAATCGTGAGAAAAAGTGGAGGTTTTATTACTCAAACTTAGATGTCCGACATGGCGTGTTCTATTCCAGTGAAAAAAACAAAACAATAGCGCAATGCAAAGCGCACGAATTAATCAGCTCAAAAGTTATACATAACACATATAATGTGCTATTTTTTACATATATAACGTACAAATTTATAAGGTGATAGACATTACTGCTTTGAGCCCTAGGTAATATTTCTACAAAAATTCGTATATTTTAAATCAGGGAATGCGCTATACATGTACTTTTCAAAATATTGTTTAGAAAGTATGTCATTTCCAATCTTGTAAAGATAAATAACCCCCATAACCTAATATAAAATTAAATAACCCCGTAATCAAACCTTTAAAGTTAAATAACCCCGTAATTAAACTTGTAAAGCTGAATAACTCGTTTTTTTTTTCTTTATAAGAACCAGTTGAAAGCATGTAGGAATAAAAAACAAAAGTAAGAAGACAGAACAATTATTCACACAAATACACAATTGCAAGTAAGAGGAAAAACAACTAATAATTACCTTGTAAATACAAATAACCCCTATAGCTACCTTGTAAATATGACGAACCCCAAGACTTGTCTCGTAAAGATGGATAACCCTTTAGGACCCTGGGGTTATTTATCTTTACAAGATCCGTCATTTCTATCCCCCCCCTAGCTTTTGATTTCAATGTAGAATGAAAGCAATAGTAAAAGCTGTAATGACCTAATTGTGCTTAAGGGAAAGAGCCCTATGGTCGCAACTCCCCGTCTCCTGGTCGGTTCCATTTTTATGCTCAATGGTACTTATCATATTTGTCCTTAAAACTGTGTACTTCAATAATACTTTTCCAGCCGCAGTTTGTCTGTGTCCACCCCCATTCTAGTGGGGACTACTTGTGACACACAAAATGTTTGCAAGTTTTTTTCCGGTTAAAAAGTATTTTTTTATGGTTAACAACTTTTTTTTTATGGTTAACGTAGTTTGAAATGTGTAAATGGAGTTTTGTGTCTTGGTCAACTTCTTGTCAGTTAAGCCAAATAAATTTATGAAATTATATGAAAATGTTGGAAAAATTTAAATTTATTACCAATTCGCCTTATATCCGTAATAGAAGGATATTCTCTCTCTCTCTCTCTCTCTCTCTCTCTCTCTCTCTCTCTCTCTCTCTCTCTCTCTCTCTCTCTCTCTCCTCCTCCTCTCTCCTCCTCTCTCCTCCTCTCTCCTCCTCCTCCTCCTCCTCCTCCTCCTCCTCCTCCTCCTCCTCCTCCTCCTCCTCCTCCTCCTCCTCCTCCTCCTCCTCCAATATTTTCCATTTTTTTATGCAATACATTTTCTTCACTCTCATCTGTAAACATTTTCGCTTATTTGCTAAATATTATCCACATCTACAAATCGTCGAAATTAAATAAATGAAAAAAATTAATTTAACCCTTTTTAATATTTTTCATCTACAACTAGATAATTATTTGGTAATACAAAATCATCAAAGGATTCTTTAGAATTATTATTCCCTGATGACGTCATGTAGATGAATCTACTTCGGGTCGGGGAATCTACTGGGTTCCATTTGTCCGTTTGTACTTGTAAGTGAGTGGATGAAGTGTGTTATTGTTTTTTTAATTAAATTGGACCAGCTGAGAGCTATGCTGGAGATTTTGTAAGTTCAAGAGGTGTCTCCGTTGTGATTATTTTGTATATGAGACGATTTAACAAATCTATAGAGTTGGTAGATGTGCAATTGTTGTAGTTTCCGGTACATCTCCGTATGTTTTTTTGTAATGAGTGTGACACCGGGACAGGCAAAAACTGCCCTCATCAATAAAGGCCCGAGCACGAGAAAACACCTTAACGAACGAAAGGAAAAGGGTTAAGGACAAGGCAGAGATGAGGTAATGTCACACAAAGGGAAAACGACAGACAGAAAAAACAAGACAGAGACCCAGAGATATGGAGGACTAGGCCCTGAGATGACGATAGATCCGCTTTTTTGAAGGATGACAGGCCATAAGAATTAGGATATATTCATTTAAAAATCGTCGGAAATCATTCCTAGGTTAATCTAAGGTAACCTTAACCTAAAAACGGTAATGTGCGTTATTTAACCTAACTTAATCTATCCTAACGTCATCTAAGCTAAGAATGGGTAATTTACGAGTATTTTGAAGGTGCAATTCGTTCAAAACACATAAAAAATCGTAAAATATCGAGGCCAGTTTTAACAACATAGAATAGTTGGGGATGAGACGGAAATAATACAAGGAACACCTACAGTTTTGCGGGCCATACCAATGTTCAAAACCTACCAATAGATGGCGTTAGGCTCTAACTAGAGAACTGGCGGATGAATACACAAGAAAAGTGGCGACAATAGGCTTACGAAACAATTTTTTACTATCCTAACTAAAAATATTTACCTAACCTCTTAGCCAGGGGGGCTTCGCCCCCTGGAACCCCCCATCATACAGGTCAGGGTCGAACTACTTACTTGAGCGGAGGGGTGAGGTCGTTGAGTGGCATGGCCCGCTAAATTGTAAACTACCCATAATAGATAACAAAAATACCAAAATATTTTGTAAATATTAATTTATGAGCACGATACCGTATGCTCTTTCATATTCGTTACATACATCTTATAATCCCCACCCATTTCACAAGTCACAATACTCCCCATCTCCGTCTCACTTTGTTTTATGTTTTCTTTAAGCCTACTCCAAATGAGGGCAATTTCTTTACCCTTGGTATCACACTCATAAATAAAGATTAACCTCACCTAACCAACCCAGGTTAGCCTACTCCCACCAAGCCTAACCTAACATTATAATCTAGTCTGAAATGAAAATCTGGTTAGATCTTATTAATAATTCGAAATTAATCTCAAAGTAAGCACTTGGTTATCTGTATAGAGGGCCACCAAGGTCATTGGCACAACCCTTTCCTTGACATAGCGTTTATAGGCAAGGGG
>JAXCGZ010006074.1:0-71801 GCA_037179515.1 Halocaridina rubra
TACATAATGCCAAAACAAATAAAATATTTCTGTAATATCGAAAATCCCATTACGAAATGGCTCCGCAATTCTGCAATTGCGTCTGCAATTAGTAGTGATAAACAGCCCCAATAAACGCATTCGCATTTTTACAGAACATTTTTGAACATATGAATGCAATATTGAAATTTTTGTTTTGCAAACATCTGCAATACGTAACCTACTATAGAAATTATTCTTATTTCTGTAATACTAGAAATAATGCCCACTCTTTTGTAAGAATATTTATATCATTTCATACCCAGAGACTGCAATATCGCACTCCTGTAGCCTTCTGGCTAGTACATTGGTAACGCACTGGCCTCGCATTCGCGAGGTCGACAGATTGAGCCTCGTCCAGGCAAGAGAGTTTAAGCTGTTTACTGGGGAGGTTACAGCTGTGGTTGGGCGCCACAGTGGGGGGTTGGGGCCTGTGCCTGCTGGCGACTGCCCTATGGGTCCTCCATGACCAGTTCCACCCATCTGTGGGTAGAGTATATAAAATAAAGCACTGTTGTCTAGGAAATCTGATGATGTTTCTTGGTGTTTCTAAATTTTCTAGTTGATATACCAAATGAGTTTAACTAGCTCCATACATTGTCATTCACTGCTAGTAATAAAAGGTAGAAATGTCACATTACCATGACACAGCCTCAGTTATGTCATATTTATTTTTTGAGATCAGATGTATTACACTTACATTTAATTTTACCTTTCTAAAATTAGATTATATAGTTGGTCTCCTTGGTGTTATAATTACAACTCTCCTTATGAAATTTAAAAAAAATATATAATGTAATATAGCACACCTAAGCAATGGACAAAAATATACTAATAGCCTAATTTACTATTCTGGTGTGCTAAAAAGAAACTGGCTGGGGAACGATCACATTGAGAGTGAGTTTTGGGGAAGAAGGGATGTTATGGGTTGCCTAGAGTATTGGATGCTAGAATTTATTCATTTTATTTAACATAATTGGCCATACTGGATGCAGCCGTTACAAAATAAAAATGACTTCCACACAAAACGCGATTTTTCCGGGAAGACAGAATGTAGCGGATATAGCCTAGCTGATCGGACACAAGAACTAAGGTTTCCTGGTTGTGCCATATATGATATTAATGTTGAGTTTCCCAAATATACTGCCATTAGTGGGGAGGACAAAAATGAACTAATGCCATAAAAATGGCAATAATTTGTAACGGGTTCGCAATTCCTGCCAGATATTGCCAGTGATTTGCAAAATTTATTTAGGAGAGTTAAAGATTACAATTAAAATTGAAAAACTCTCCACGGCTATGATTTACGATTTTAGATCATTACTGGTGAGTCAAAAGATGTTTCAGTCACCAAGCACTTGTGTAAGTGTGTGAGATGTTTCAAAGAAGAAATTCCGTCAATGGCGACAAACATTTTGACACCATGACCAATTACCTAATGTACAACATCATCACTCTTCTGAGACATCAATGTTTATTATGATGAACACAATCTCCAAACTTAACAATATCATGGGGCTAGGTGCTGATGGTGCATCTAATTTATGTGTAAATCATAAACTTGTGTACACTAAGCTAAGACAACATGCTCCTCATTGTATTATTGCTAATTGTATATGCCACAGTAAGAGTATGCATGGAAAGTATGCCTTTGCTGAATTGTTTTCACATCTCTCATTCCTCCTCTGTGAAATTACGAAGTGGATATTAGTTCTGAGAGCAGGAATGACTATAATAAACCGTTCCAAGTAATGAATGCTAATATTCCTGAGTTGTATCCTTCAAAATTTTTCAGTCCATCAGAGACTAGGTGGTTGGTAACTGGAAAAGATATTTACTCATTTATCACTCAATGGGATGAGGTCACTTTTTTGCAGTTCAATAAAGTATACCATAAATTACACTGTAAAAAACTGCTCTGACGTTAAATGATTGATCTAATTATATGTATTTGGTAATTGCATCCCCACTGATAAATGAATTTAAGCAATTTAATGTTTCGTTTCAGCATACCAATACTGTTGTCTCATTTTTGGGGGACTTGAGTGATTTTACATTTCATAATGGAATAGACTATGTTTATATGAATTCAAAAGAATTTATGAACGGGTTGGAAATATATATGTAAGACCCCTGACATACATCATTATTGGGAGCTAAATTATGCAAAATATCTATCAGAAGCAAAAATTTCTAGTAAACAGAAAGGTACTCAACCTAAGGTACAGATGTCTGACATTTCAAAGGAACAGAATATGAAGTGACTAGGAGGCTGCCAGAGAAATGTAAGTTCCTTAATGCGTTACATGCATCTCATCCAGAATAGAAATGCTATATTTCATGAACATAGCCTAGGAGAATTTACCGCTATAGACACAGATGTAGATGACTTAGTAAAGGAGAACGTTAATATAAGGACATGTGACTGAAAGAGGAAACACTGAAACTGACCTAAAGAAATAAATTTCAGCTCGGTGTATGCGAACTCAAAAATGCAGTTGGTGTGCATTGCTTCAGAAGTCAAGAACTGAAATTGACCTCAATAATCAATTTCAGCTCAGAGTATACGAATTCAGAAATGCAGTTGGTGTCCATTGTTCCTGAAGTCTGGCAAAATTAGTGTTAGTTAAATTATATTTACCTATATCAAATGCCTTTGTTTAGTTTTCAGTCAAACTGCCTTGGTTAAGAAGAAATAAAGAACAAAATTGAAACTAAGTTATAAAGATCAATGATGATAAAGTCACATTTGATGCTGAACAATACCTCTAGCAAAGGTTTTCTGGTTGGAGAAGAGAAGCCTGTGGCAAAGGCTTTCTTGTTCCAGAAGAGATGCTGAAAAATTTCAATAGTAGTATGTATGATTAAAAGAGTCAGCATGGGAGATGGGATAACAATGAATCTCAAAAAGTACTCCCAATATTCAATGAATGCTTTAAGAAATAGTTGTCTAGGTGTGTGTCTTAGCTGCAATAAAGCATGTAAAATGTATGGTTACTTTTCAGGTTTCTTTTCATTTTTGTAAAATTCAAAAAGGCTGCAATTTTATATGTTCCTGAATAAAGTATACCTAATAATTGGTTCATTTTCTGTTTTTATTTAAATGTTGTTTTTGCCATAAGGTCTGCCATTTTTCAAAATTACCATGCCAGAAAATGCCATAATTCATAATGATAGTTGCCACATGAGTACTGCAACACCTGAAAAACTAACACATATTACGCAATGCGAGTGGCCATACTGGATGCATTCGTAGTCATGATGCGCATGTTCATTCTAACCTCCAACTCCTTGGGCAAATCGTTTTTCAATATGGCCACACACTTTGTGTGTGACCATATTTCCAATCTTTTTTTTCGATTACGCCATCAAAAAATGATTATTTATTCCATACACGTCATAGTTATTAACGAAACATGGAAAAAATGACGCACGTGACCACAAAAGAACAAATAATCATAATGACTGTTTTTTAGACATTTCTTTTTGATAATATAATTGATTGTCTTTACAACATCAATAATATTTTAATAATATTCGGCAAAATCATATAATTATTTATTCTACATTTGTATGTGAATGAAGATCATAATTACTAAGGGTTTAGATATGTTTACCTAATACGCTAATGATAATAATAATAATAATAATAATAATAATAATAATAATAATAATAATAATAATAATAATAATAATAATAATAATAATAATAATAATAATAATAATAATAATAATAATAATAATAATGATAATATATAATAATAATAATAATAATTAATTATTATTATTATTATTATTATTATTATTATTATTATTATTATTATTATTATTATTATTATTATTATTATTATTATTATTATTATTATAACAATAATAATAATAATAATAATAATAATAATAATAATAATAATAATAATAATAATAATAATAATAATAATAATAATAATAATAATAATAATAATAATAATAATAATAATAATAATAATAATAATAATAATAATAATAATAATAATAATAATAATAATAATAATGATAATAATAATAATAATAATAATAATATAATAATAATAATAATAATAATAATAATAATAATAATAATAATAATAATAATAATAATAATAATAATTAATAATAATAATAATAATAATAATAATAATAATAATAATAATAATAATAATAATAATAATAATAATAATAATAATAATAATAATAATAATAATAACTATAATAGACATAATACATGTCAAAGTACACATACATAATAATTACTGTACATTAAAACCTGAAATTCAAATACTTCATTACAATCTTTCAATCTGTAATATTGATAATATATGTATGTAGGGGAAAAGTGATGGCATCATGCGAACCCTTTTAACCCTTCTGAGATGTCAACACAGAAAAGGGAGAGGAGTAGGATTGGAAGAATATGACGAAAAAGCACAAATGTTAAATGAAGAAAATGAAATAAATAGAGGAACAGGTCTTCTTGCTATCACTCACAGGTCAGTCCACTTTTATTAGATGTAAATTTAGAACATCTCCTACTTGCACGTTATCATAATTAGAAGAGAGCGAGATTGCTATCATTCCAAGAGCTTTAGGGGTGTTTAATTCCTCAAGTGAATGCATAAGATACCTTAATGAGCACATGTCTCTTCTACAAACTAGAATAATTACTGGTTAAGCTCATGAAGGGGTAAGACAACGAAATAGTGGCAAGCTATCAGGAGAAGGTGTAAAATCAATGGAGAGAAGATAATAAGGCACGGAAGGGAGACTGTCAAGGAGAGAAGCTGAAGGAAGAACTTGATAATGACAGACTTCAAAAAAATACCTAGCTGATTGCCTCACATAGCATCTAACTGTTGATACTGTGTATTTTTTAGGACAATAATATTCAAAAGTACTCCCAAACGAGTACTTTCTAAACTAAGGGGGCTCTTACACGGTGCGGTTTCACCTTGAAGCCACTTGACAAATCTGGTTGGATCCGACCTGACTGGATCTTCTATGGGCTGGTAGTGATAGGGCAAATCCGCAGAGTCAGCCGATTCAGACCAGATCTCACCGTGGGTGTGGGGATCGTGAGGACAACTGTCAGTTTCGCCACTGACAGCGTCGTGAGAGGAATACCAATATGAACTACTTATTTGCAGAAAAAGTGCTTTGGGTTGAACTTATTCAATTATATAGTAACAATGAGTACTCGTGGAAGATCAAAAACAAAATATCGAGAGAGACAGAGACCTACTTCTCTCTCTCTCTCTCTCTCTCTCTCTCTCTCTCTCTCTCTCTCTCTCTCTCTCTCTCTCTCTCTCTCTCTCTCTCTCTCTCTCTCTCTCTCTCTCTCTCTCTCTCTCTCTCTCTCTCTCTCTCTCTCTCTCTCTCTCTCTCTCTCTCTCTCTCTCTCATCTTGGATGCCGTGACTCTCCTTGTTCGACGACGAGTGAATGGGGTAATAATTTGTGACTCCCAATCGGCCCTACAAGCCCTATCCTCGCCTAGACCTATCTGTGGCCGTGCTGTGGGAGATATACTATTTCGCCTCGCAGCCGCTCGGGATGCTTCTCTTGTTGTGTCATTTGTGTGGACTCCATCCCACATTGGGCTGACTGGCAACGACACAGCGGATCGTCTTGCCAAGGCGGCCTGTATGCTGGATGGGCATGCTGTGGACGCTGAGCCCTCCCTCCGATGCCTACGTAACATCATCTACTCAGCTGGGTTTGCCATGACGGTCCAGCGCAGGGACACGGAGAGGGCCAACAGTGTGTCCATACAGCACCATGATCACTTCCTTCACAGTCGCTACAAGTATCGCAGACGCGGGTTAATGGTGCGGAAAAACAATGTAGTTAGTGCTTGGCTCAGAATGGGGTATCGGCCTTTATGGCAGGTCTCCCAGACTCTAGATATGCCACAGTACACCTCCTGTACATTATGCGACCGAACTAATGCTAACACTCTTGACCACTATTGTCTTCAGTGCCCCACAGTGAGAGATGTTTTACCACGAGGTCAGAACTTAATACAGATCTGCTCATTTTTACTTAATGATGACAACCTTGATGTTATTCTTGCTCGTTTTCCTCACTTTGGTGGCCATTAATTATATTGAATTATACATATATTTTCTGTATGTTGCTGTATAATTCTGTTTGTGCATTCTGCGCTTCTCTGAGCTTTACTTTTGCATATAATGTACTCTGTGCTGCCATTCTGTGAGTTGTGTGTTAGTATGCAGCAATGTTTTATCAATATGTACACCTCCCTGTAAACCATGTTCAATTCTTGGTTTTATATCCATTTGAAGCATTATTTGTATGAACTCATGTAATGTCTGACGCCTTGGCGCAATAAATTAATAAAATAAAATAAAATAATCTCTCTCTCTCTCTCTCTCTAGATTTTTTGGACATTATCATTTTATTTCGAAAATGGGACTTGAATAAGATCTGCCAAACCGATGTCTTTTCACAATGCGAAATAATTTATGACATAAAGGCTGATGACGTTTTTGGGAATCTATCTATCTGTCTATCATGCTAACTAGGTAGCTATCGAAATAGATATATAGAGATAAAAGATTGCTGCACATCGAGGCATAAAATATATAAATAGGCTAACAGTGCATATATAGCGGAGGAATGATATATATATATATATATATATATATATATATATATATATATATATATATATATATATATATATATATATATATATATATATATATATATATATATATATATATAAATATATATATATATATATATATATATATATATATATATATATATATATATATATATATATATATATATATATATATATATATATATATATATATATATATATATATATATATATATATATACATATATATATATATATATATATATATATATATATATATATATATATATATATATATATATATATATATATATATATATGTATATATATATATATATATATATATATATATATATATATATATATATATATATATATATATATATATACATGCACATATGCTCATGCACACACACACACACACACACACACACACACACACATATAATATATATATATATATATATATATATATATATATATATATATATATATATATATATATATATATGCAAAATTACACTTACCTAACATCATTAAGGCAAGTACTGCAGCTCTCAACACCATTGCCATCCTTGCAGACTCCCATCAATTCAGAATCGCCCACCGCAGTTTCCTATCCCCAAATGATTTGAACTTGGTGAGATCGGATCGTGTGTAAGTAATAGGATTTTCACCCGATCAGGTCTGCCCTATCAGCCTTAAGGTCAAGCGCACTGTATATTGACATACAATGGGAAAGAATTCTTGTCAGAGGAGGGATTGTTGAGCAATTCCTATCTTGTAAATGCAGTTGTCCGTACACTTTGTATTTATATCAACTGGAAATATCAATACACACACACCAATAATGATGAATATGATTAACAGGTAAAAAAAAATGTTTTCTAAGGCTGAATTGTGTTTGGGACCGTTCATTTATTGTGTTTTGAACAGCTTGGGTCTCGATTCGTAGATCTCAGGAGGAATTGAGATAATTTGGAATGACGCGAATAAACTTTATTTCCATTACAATACAATGGGTATTCGTCAGCCGGGACAAGCCCCAACCCCCTACTGTGGTGCCCTGTCACAGCAGTTCCTGCCAGTAAACAGCTTAAACTCTCGGTCTTGGACGGGGACCGATCTTTCGACCTCGTGAATGCGAAGCCAGCGCGTTACCACTGTACTAGCCAGCAGGCTAGAACTACTAGAACTACTGCTTTAGGACTTCCTAGTTTTTTTGTTTTACTACAAGATGGTACAAAGTCTATGTACCTACCTTTTAGAGAGTGTGTGCTTTGACTCGACCACTCACTTAAAAGGGAGATCTCCACTGTATATGTGTATGTATGTCACTTGAAGGCACATGAAGCACCAAATAATGTATAAAAATGTAGTAAATCACATTTTCATGTTTAATCTTAAATCATTATGAATTGACAGTAATACTAGTTATCAATATTTGTGAAATTATAACTTCTGGTTTGTATTCATGAAAAATTTTTATTCGCTCGGATAATTCCACTGTCAGTGTTGCAGTCAGGAAGAAACTAAATCTAAAATTAGCAAAATTATGAAAAGAGGATCAAGTAATAGATAAGTTTGGTTAATATATAATTGACTACACACTATAGCATAATTAATAAACATTTATTTACATGAGTTACTATACAGTGAAAACAAGGGAAACTTAAGTAAAAATAAACCTATATAATAATATGTTACTTCATGCACACTACTGCAAATCCTGAAGGCCAACTTAAGTAAAAATAAACCTATATAATAATATATATATATATTTTTTTTTAAGAGTGTGACACCGGGATAGGCAGAAACTGCCCTCATCAACAAAGGCCCGGGCACGAGAAAATACCAAGACGAAGGAAAAGAAAAAGTTAAGGGCAAGGCAGAGATGAGGTAATGTCACACAAAGGAAAACGACAGACAGAAAAAACAGTCAAAGTAAAGAGGACCCAGAGATATGGAGGACTAGGCTCTGAGATGACGATAGATCTGCTTTTTGAAGGATGAAAGGTCATAAGAATTAGGAAAGACAGAAGGAGGAAGAGAGTTCCAGAGTCTGGAGGTAGATGGGAAGAAGCAGTCGCTGCACCGACCAATCCGCGAGCTACAAATCTCCACACAGTACCTGTGAGATGAGGCCCCTTGGCGAGTGTTACGCGGCCTCGGCAGTGGAGGAGGGATGCAACTCGCCAACTCATCAGAGCAGCGATGGAAGTAGTAGCGATAGAAAAGCGAAAGGGAAGATACCTTACGGCGAAGAGAGAGAGAATCCAGGTTAGAAGTAAGAGAAGGATCATTAATGAGTCTGACTGCCTTAGATTGAACCCTATCAGGAAGATAAGTAAAGGAAGAAGCACCCCAGATGTGTGAGCAGTATTCTAAGCAGGGGCGGATAAGACCTTTGTAAATTTTAAGTAACTGCAAGGAGGAAAAGTAATAACGAAAACGAAACAAAACCCCCAATTTTTTGGATGAAGATTTAGAAATTTGGATTATGTGATTCCTCCATGACAAGTTAGAGGCTATATGGATTCCTAATATATTGATAGAGTTAAGAGGGTAAATTTCATTAGTTTCGAAGACAACAGGGTTATCAGGAGGAGAAGGAGATAAAGAGATAGCCAGAAACTGTGTCTTGGAGGCATTGAATTTAACTAAATTTTGAGTGCCCCATTCAGATACTCTCTGCAAATCGGAGTTAAGAGTAGAAGAAAGAGTGATACGAGATTGATTACGAGTAACAGATGAAGGTTGTGAAGAAAAGGCAGAGGAAAAGTGAAGGGTAGAATCATCGGCAAAGGCATGAAGAAGAGAGGAAGATGGGGACTGTAGAAGATCATTGATGAAGAGAAGGAAGAGAGTAGGTGAAAGAACAAAGCCCTGTGGAACACCACTGGACACAGAGAAAGGGCAAGATGTCGCGCCATCAACAACTACAGATATAGAACGGTCAGTGAGAAAACTGGAAATCAGAGAACAGAAAGAAGGGGTAAAGCCGTAGGCAGGGAGTTTGGCCAACAGAGCCTTGTGCCAGACTCTGTCAAAAGCCTTAGAGATATCAAGGGCGACGACAAAGGATTCCCCATAGTTCCTCAGAGAAGATGACCATACATGAGTAAGATAGGACAGGAGATCACCAGTGGATCTTGCCTTGCGGAAGCCGTACTGGTGATCGGAGATAAGTGAGTTAGATTCAAGGCGTTTCAAGAAGTGAGCATTGAGCAAAGTTTCGAAAACTTTAGCAATAGAGGAGGTTAGAGCAATAGGTCGGTAGTTAGAAGGAATAGAGCGGTCACCCTTCTTAGGAACAGGTTGAACTAGAGCATGCTTCCAAGATGAAGGATAGATACTGGTTGACAGAATGAGGCGAAAAAGACGGCAAAGCACGGGAGCCAGTTCATCTGCAAACTCCTTAAGGAACCTTGCAGGGATACCATCGGGACCAGATGCCTTGTTTGTCTTTAGTGAGCGAAGAACCTTATGAACTTTGCGTGAAGAAAGGATAAGGGAGGGCATAGGGTTAGAGAGGGGAAAAGACTGAGGAACAGGTACGCTGGAATCGTTGATAGAAGAGTTGGCAGAAAAATGAGAGCCAAAGAGAGTGGCTTTGTCAGTGGGAGAGCAAGCTATAGAACCATCAGGATGAATGAGAGGGGGAAAGCTTGAGTTACAGAAGTTTTTAGAGAGGTTTTTGGCTAAGGACAAGAAGCATTTGTCAGTGGGAGAGGAGTTAAGGTCATCAACTTTCCTTCTTATAAAGGAAGCCTTAGACCTCCGAATCTGAGCTGTACAGCGATTCCTAGCTATAATAAAAGCAGAGCGAGTTAAATCGGAAGGAGAGGCTTGGTAAGATCGGTGAGCCTGATTCCTAGCCTGGATAGCCATGGAGCAGGCACGGTCAAACCAAGGTTTAGGGGGAGAGAAAGTTTTTGTAAAAGAGGGGATGTACGCCTCCATTCCCGCGGTCATGATCTCGGCAACTTTTACAGCTACCCGATCAGGGTTGCGGGACCGAAAGCAGTAGTCATCCCATGGAAAGTCAAAGAGAAAGTTACGCAAATTTTCATATTGAGTTCGCTCGAAGTGCCAAAGGCGGCGTTGAGTAGGAGGGATTGGAGGTGGGGGAGCGAAAATGGAAGAGACAGAGATCATGGAGTGGTCAGATTTACCAAGAGGGGAAAGCACGGAATAAGAGTAGTTAGAAGGGTTAGAAGTGAAAAAAAGGTCAAGAATGTTAGCAGCTTGTTCGTGACGATCAGGAACACGAGTAGGATGTTTAATAATTTGCTCCAGATCATGAGTAATAGAGAAAGCAAGAGCCTCGCTTCCTCCCACATCAGTGTGAGAAGAATGAAGCCACTCACTGTGGTGTACATTGAAGTCTCCAATGTAGAGAACTTCGGCATGTGGGTGAGAAGATAGCAAGGACTCATGGCACGAGGAGAGATATTCAAAGAAAGATACAAACTCGGTGGAGTTTGGAAAACAGTAGCAGAAGCAAAGGATGATAGTGGTAGTGGAGAGATAGACTTTAAGCCAGAGAACATCAAAGTCGGGAGATTCAAGGTCCATGAGCCTCACAGTAGGAGTGTTAATGTTGCAGTAAGCACAGACCCCACCTTTAGAACGAAAACGAGTATACAGATTATAGTGGGAGATTTGGAAAGGGTCAGTGGAAGCATGTATAGACAACTGGGTTTCAGATAGGAGGAGGAGGTTAGGGAGGAAAGAGCCCAAGTGCTGTTCCACAGACGAAAGATTAGAGTTCAGCCCACGAATGTTTGAGTAGTGAAGAGTGAAAGAAGCAGATCTATTAGTTGTGTGTACAAGGTTCGAGTCCCATTCGGGGTGGAATATGATTCATGTTTTCACATATGGTAATGTGCTTATTTGATCATATATAGCCACCATGTAGAAGGTTGGCCCATGGCACAACCGACCGTTGCTATACTACTTCTGAGGGGTCTTGTAGACTTAAATAAGACTGACAAGGCCAGTTCGATGTTAGGTCTTCCTTAAATTACAGTTCTCTTTCTATGCCTACATCAGCACCAAATAGTCGTGGATATTCGTTACATTATCCCTTCACATCTGACAAGTCACAATATTCCTCAGCTCTGTTTCTTTGTGTTGTTCGTGCCCAGGACCAATGAGGGTAGATTTTTTTTTTTTTTTTGGCCCGTCCTGGTGTCACAATAAAAAAAAAAAAAGAATAAATCTGCTTCTAAAATTGAGCTACAAAAAATAATAAGAAAAATCTTGTGTGTCAATTCCTGCTTATTATCAATCTAGTTATCCTTCATACTCTGCGTTTCTTTCTTTGCAACAAATTATATGCACCAACTCAATCATTGCTAATATAATCTGTTTAAGATGATGGTCAAATCTAGTAGAGCCTTTAAAAGCACTAATACACTCCACATAGCCTAATGCCTCATCACAAATAACTGCAGTCACTCTAGCATATTTTTGCTGCACAACTCACACAGCATTTTTGGGATATTTTCTTCCTTCTCCCAAACCACTCAGAATTTTGCTTTGTTATCAAAGCATTCATTATCTATGCCCACCACAGACATTCCCATCAATAGCTTGTTTAGCTCACAAACTTTTTCCAAGGGGATCATCAAAACTTTTCACTGAAACACTTTCATTACCATTTGCACTACATCTACAAGCTACTACAATACACAATGCTAAAATCAATCAGCATAGCACTGCAAACACTTATAATACAGAACTTCAATAGAACGCACATGACACACAATTCTAACAGTAGGAATGAAGAGGATGAATTGCATTACACCCCAATCATGATGATGTATTGTGGTAAACAACTAAAAATTTTTACGTACACTGATCTTGACAATGATGGGTAATATGCATTTTCAAAATCTTTTGACTCTTGTACAATATTATGATGATAATCTGTGCAAAGGGACCATAATTTATGAGGCTCACAATTAATTTGGTAGTCACTGAAAACATGTAGAGAGGCTTTCCTACTTACAAACAACCGAGTTACGAACAAAGACAAAGCTATACATTATTTACCCATGTATTAATGTACGCATTACTATACTGCAATGCCTTTTAAAATTATTATTAATGTATTATACGTCATTAATACTGCATTCTCTATGCTTTATGTAGTAGTTTACAGTCCTTAGCCTAAGTACTGTACAGTACTGCATATGTATGTACTGTACAATAGCGGTATTTTATCTAAAAACAACTTAGGAACAATCTACCTACGAACAGGCTTCTGGAACATTATTTGTTCATAAGTTGGGGAGTGTCTGTACTTTTCTCATAATCCTTCATGAAAAGCATATTCTATAAGTTAATCTCAGATAATCAAAACATGCACTGTCATTGCTCTTTTCATCTCTAAACCATAAAGAGTATATAATGTATCAGTCTTCTTGAATGATACTATATCCCACAGAAGCGGGCAAAAAATATAACCCTAAGGGGCTGCAACTAAAAAGAGGAGTAAGAAAGAGGCCAAAGTGCCACTCACAATGCACGAAAACCTGGGAGAGGCTTTGGTCACCCTAGCAATTACTTCATCTCTCAACACAATACACACCATAATACAACTTTTTCTACTCTGAGAATTGACTCTCCAGCAGTACAGTAGTTGCTGTAAGCTTCTACCCGGACACCAAAAACAAAACAGGAACCAGTATGGAAGACTGCACCGCCCACAGCCCCATATATCAACACTTCATAAACTCCTTAAGAGCCTTTGGAGAGAGCCCACAATCGGTAGTGATCTTCCTTAGTGACTGTTTGGCTAAGCAGCTTTAGGAACAACAACAAATGTAATGAGATAACTAAATTTCATCATTTCCTTTCAATCCTCAAACTTTTTATAAATTACTTTGCAGAATGAAAAGAATGTGCTCCCAAATCACATCAAAATTCTGACCTAGTTTCTTCTTTTTTATAAAATTACTGAGCAACAGGTGGTTTGGGTCATGAATGGTAAATGCAGGGAGAGGATATCTGATCTCTACGAGCGTAATTATAAAAATGTGATATTGATATATCATAACCAACACATTTTGGGATATTGAATGGTATGATTCCATGTGGAAAGCAGCAAAAAAATAATGTCCATAGTTTGAAGAAAATTTAATTAGTAAGTGCAAAGACAATATTTAAAAAAATATTGTCTGTTAATAAGCTAGAAATAAATGGACAAGAGGAGGAGGAGGAGAGGGTAATGAAGTTTCTCTAGTAGATGTATCTGTCAACTCGGCAAGCTTAGTAATACACCATCAGATGTACACTGTATATACTAGTTCAGGCTAGTATAACTGGTTAGAGGTCATTCATACTCACACAAGAAAAATATTTATAACAGGCCTAATTAGAAGATTATTAGAGAAAAACGCAGATCATGAGCACTCAGGAGGACATATCGAGAAAACAATAACAGTTAAAATCGCATTTCATCACTGGAAAAAAGCTAAAATCTTTTAATAAGAGGAGAGTAAAAAAAAAAATCTGACGCTGGTTAGCCATAGGGATTAAAATGTAAACATATGAATGAGGACATCAAAAGTCAAAATGAGGTCAAAATAAAAAAAATATATGAAGAAGAGTGAAACCTGCAGGAGGAGGGCTGGTTTAGATGGCATAAAACAAAATAAAAGAGTGAGGATGAAAATAAAGTGGTTCATGGTGAGGGAAAACTAAGTATACAAGCTTACCAGCTGAGTTTTGCAAAATTATATTACACACCTCCACTCCTTATTGGTTCAATTTTTTTTCTATTCATTCATCTTTTACCGATCATATTTATCTTTAAAATCACTTCCTGTTGTGGCATTTATAACAAATGGCATTTGAAATAAACAAAGATTGGACCAAACATAAGTGGACAGTAAAGAGGTCTAAAAGTAGGCATAAGTAATGAGAAAAAAAGGCTGGGGATGACAAGATTGGCTATTAATAGGGGCAACAAGGCACCCGAGAGAGGACCACAAGTATTAAAAGAATCAAATATATAATAAACAACATACTAAGAAATTTTTTCTTACCTTTCTTCATCTTCTGATGTGGTTTCTTCTTCCTAGCAGTTGAAGAACCAGCATCCCCTGAAAGAATCAAGAATATATGCTGGCAGAGGGTAACACACACTCTAAAGTGTATATATATATATATATATATATATATATATATATATATATATATATATATATATATATATATATATATATATATATATATATATATATATATATATATATATATATATATATATATATATATATATATATATATATATATACAAAATAAACTGTTATATCACAGCACAATATGAAGCAAAAAAAAAAAAGGCCCATAAATAAAACATAAAAAGAAACGAAGATGTACTATATATTACGACTGGACTCCAGTCCTCTTCAGGTACAAAATTGTACCGGAAGAGGACTGGAGTCCAGTCGTAATATATAGTACATCTTCGCTTCTTTTTGTGTTTTATTTATGGGCCTTTTTTTGCTTCATATATATATATATATATATATATATATATATATATATATATATATATATATATATATATATATATATATATATATATATATATATATATATAGTGATCCCCCACTGGATCGCGTTTCTTGGTTCGCGTTTTCACTGTACCAAGGTTTTTTTTGGGGAAAATTATTATTTTATTTTTTGGGATTACGCAAAAATATTAAAATATTGAAAAAATTAAAATTTTCAGTATTTTCATTTTTTTATTGAAAAAAACAAATTTCATTATTTAATTCATAAAATATGTAAAGGGTGTTTTTAACAGTGCAGGGAGGGTTTTTACAGTACGTAAATGTAAAAATAATTGTAAAATACCTATGTACACGAGTATGTCATGTAATTACCACTTCATTCACCACAATTTTATCTATCACTATCATATAAATTTACGTTGCATGATCTTATTTATAAAGGGTGTTTTTTTAACAGTGCAGGGAGGGTTTATACAGTACGTAAACATAAAAATAATTGTAAAATACCTATGTACAAGAGTATGTCATGTAGTTACCACTTCATTCACCATAATTTTATCTATCACTTTCATATAAATTTACGTTGCATGCTGTTATTTATAAAGTAAAGGGTGTTTTTTTAACAGTGCAGGGAGGGTTTATACAGTACGTAAACGTAAAAATAATTGTAAAATACCTATGTATATGAGTATGTCACGTCATCATCACCTCATTCACGGTAAGTTTTCCTATCACTTCCATAAAAAATTACGCTGCATGCTGTTATTTATAATGTAAAGGGTGCTTTTTTAACAGTGCAGGGAGGGTTTATACAGTACGTAAACGTAAAAATAATTGTAAAATATTTATGTATGTCACGTCATCATCACCTCATTCATGGTAAGTTTTCCTATCACTTTCTTAAAAATTTACGTTGCTTGCTTTTATTTATAATGCAAAGGGTGTTTTTTTAACAGTGCAGGGAGGGTTTATACAGTACATAAACGTAAAAATAATTGTAAAATACCTATGTACATGAGTATGTCATGTAATTACCACTTCATTCACCGTAATTTTATCTATCACTTTCATATAAATTTACGTTGCATGCTGATATTTATGAAGTAAAGGTTGGTTTGTTAACAGTACAGGGAGTGTTTATACAGTGCAAACGTAAAAATAAATTAAAATATTTAAGTACATATAGGCTGATCCTATTTCGCGATTTTCCTGTCTTGCGTTGGGTTCCGGAACCAAACTACCGCAATAAGGGGGGATCACTGTATATATATATATATATATATATATAAATAGATAGACAGATAGATATGTGTGTGTGTGTGCGTGTGTAATTACCTATTTGTGCTTACGGGAAAGAGACCCAAGCTCGTAACTTTCCGTCTCCTGATCGGTTCCATTTTGTACGTAGTTATACTTATCATACCTGTCCTTAAAACTATGGATTGAGTTAGCAATAACTACCTCCTCGCTTAGCGAATTCCAATTATCAACTACTCTTACACTAAAAAAGTACTTCCTAACATCCTGCAAAGAAGTTTTCTTGCGAAGCTTCAAACTATGGCCTGTAGTTCTAGAGAGAGCCATATCAAAATATCGATCAATATCCACTCTATCATAACCATGAAGGAGCTTAAAGACTGTCACCATACCCCTCCTCAATCTTCTAGCTTCGAGTGATGGTGAGTCTAATTCCGTCAGCCTCTCATCATACCTGAGATTGCGTATTTCTGGCACCAGTTTTGTGGCATGTCTTTGAACTTTTTCAAGTGCTTTTTCTAGTGCCTATTCCAAAAGGGGGCTGCATATTCAAGTTTTGGCCTCACATAGGTTACATAAATATTTCTGAACATTTCCTTGTCCATGTGCCTGAAGGCTACCCTTACATTTGATAAGAAAGCATATGCTGCCCTTACTATGCCATTTATATGTATTTCTGGAGACAAATCGGCCAGCATGTTTACTCCTAGATCTCTATAATTTTCTGTCTCTTAAAGTTGTACTCCAGCCACCGAGTAGTCAAGCTTGGGCCTTCTTGCACTTGTACCCATTCTCATTACCTTACATTTTGAAGTACTGAATTTCATTAGCCACTTTTCTGACCACTCATGGAGACTATTTAGATCTTCCTGAAGTTCTCTACCATTGTCCTCATTTCTTACTTTCTTCACAATCTTTGCATCATCTGCAAACATATTCATGAATGAATTTACAGACTCTGGTAGGTCATTTACATATACAAGGAACAAAAGTGGCCCTAAAATTGAACCCTGTGGAACTCCACTACTAACTCTTCTCCATTCAGACACTGTCATACTCTAACCCTCTGTTCCCTTCCTTCTAAATAAGTTTTTATCTATTCCAAGATTTTTCCACCTATTCTAGCCATTGCTTGCAGCTTCTTAATAAGTCTTCCATGTGTAACAATGCCAAATACTTTCTGGAAGTCTAGGAATATGCAATCTGCCCAGTCTCTCTTTTCTGTGTGTGCGTGAGTGTCTGTGTGAGTGTAATTACCTAATTGTGCTTAAGGAAAAGCCTCAAGCTTGTAACTTCCCGTTTCCTGGTCAATTTCATTTTGTGCTTTTTTTTTTATGACTGTGACACCAGGACAGGCCAAATAAATAATAAAAGAAAACAGCCTTCATCAGGACTGGGCATGAAGAATACATAAAGAGAAACAGAGATGGAGAGTGTAATGACTTGTCAGATGTGAAGAGATAATGAGAGATGTGTAATAAGTACCCACAAATATTCAGTGTTGATGTAGGCATAGAAAAAGAAACGTAACTAAAGGAAGACTTAACATCAATCTGTCCTGGACGGTCCTATTTAAGCTCAAAAAACTTTCAGTTGTAGTATCGCAATGGGTGGCTGTTGCCAAGGGTCAACCTACTACATAGCGATACTTATCATACTTGTCCTTAATACTGCGAACTGAGTTAGCATTAGCTACCTTCTCGCTTAGCGAATTCCAATTATCAACTACTTGCACTAAAAAAGTACTTCCTTACATCCTGCAAAGAAGTTTTCTAGCAAAGCTTCACACTATGACTTCAAGTTCTAAAGCCAGCCATATCAAAATATTGATCCCTCTCCACTGAGGAAATTTAAAAACCCTCACCATATCCCCCTCATTCTTCTAGCGATGGTAAATCAAATTCCCTCAGCCTTTCATCATAACTGAGTGTGCGTATTTGTGGCACCAGTTTCGTGGCATGCCTCTGAACTTTTTCCAGCTTAATTACGTGCCTTTTCATGTGCAGATTCCAAAAGGAGGTTGCATATTTCTGAGCATTTCCTAGTCCATGCGCCTGAACGCTACCCTTACATTTGCTAAGAAAGCATATACAGTGTTCCCTCCCTTATCGCGGTAGTTCGGTTCCGGGACCCGGCACGTACCAGGAAAATCGCGAAGTAGGATCAGCCTTAAAAGAATAAAAAATAAAAATAAAAAAATAAAAAAAATAAAAAATAATAATAATAATAATAATAATATATATATAAAAAAATATTTAAAGATGATTATGACACCAGGACAGGCCAAAAATGATAAAATAAAACGGCCTTTATCAGGCTGTAAAGAGAAACAGATGGAGAGTGTAATGACCTGTCAGATGTGAAGGGATTATACAAGATGTGTAATGAATATCCAGCTCTCTGATGGGTTTACTATACCTCTGCATTACCTTCATGATGTCTATTCTAAAACTGCTCCTTAGATCTTATTATTATTATTATTATTATTATTATTATTATTATTATTGGCAATAATAATTTTCCTTTGATGATGATTGGGGAGATTATTATTATTATTATTATTATTATTATTATTATCATCATTATTACTACGAATTCGTAATTAAACCATTATTTTTACTGTAAATAATGTAGTTTTGGTTGAATGAACAAGAGTTACTTAAAGATTCTCTCTCTCTCTCTCTCTCTCTCTCTCTCTCTCTCTCTCTCTCTCTCTCCAACATTCTATTCTACCCAACCCCCCACACTGTACACAGTTATTAAAAGTAAATAAACCAACAGATGTACAAACAATGATGAGCCCTTAATAATAATAATAATAATGATGATGATGATAATAATGTCCACAATCATCATCAAAGGAAAATTATTGTTGCCAATGATAATAATAATAATAATAATAATAATAATAATACAGTAATAATAATAATAATAAGATCTAAGGAGAATTATTGGAATAGACATCATGAAAGTAATGCTGAGGTATATAAAAACCCAGCAGAGAGCTGGATATTTATTACACATCTTTTATAATCCCTTCACATCTGACAGGTCATTACACTCTCCATCTCTGTTTCTCTTTACAACCTGATAAAGTCTGCTTTATTTTATCATTTTTTGGCTCATGGAACACTGTACTGTCATAATTATGCGTGTGAGTGCGTATGTGTGTGTGGTTCTGTTTCAAGAAAAGCACATGAATAGTGTATATGTGGATGGCTATGGCTATCAGAAAAGCACATGAATAGTGTATATGTGGATGGCAATAGCTATGCAAGGAATCAAAGAAATTTTTGAGATCCTTAGCACTCTCAAGTATATTTCTCTATTGTAAACGTGAATAGTTATGGCTACGCAATGAAACTGAAAGAAATTTTTGAGATCCTTAGCACTTTAAAGTACAGAATATTTCTCTACTACCCATATTCCGATACCTTTGAAGAAGTGTAGTAGAGAAATATACTTGAATGTACTAATGTTCTTAAAAATTTCTTTCAATTTCCTTAAATAGTCAGGAGGTTAGGTGAAGCTGTAATATGAACAAAAAGGCATTCAGATAAAATGCATTCATTCCTAGTATAGTAGTTAAGATGTGAGGTTTGTTTCTCTTTTAGACCTTCAGCTGTGTAGTTGATAGCACCTTGGCACAGTAATTATGTGCCTTAGGTTCAAGTCTCAGTCAAGGGTAAAATATGATTCACGTTTTCACATATGATAATGTGTTTATTTAATTATTACTAGTGCCAATACAGCTGAAATTCAAATTAAATGCAAAAAACAAAGCCACGAGTGAGGTTAGGAAAAGCTGTAATATGATCAAAAGGGCATTCATATAGAATGCATCACTCCTAGTATAGTAGTTAAGATGTAGGGTTTGTTTCTCTTTTAGACCTTCAGTGGTGTAGTTGATAGCACCTTGGCATAGTAATTATGTGACTTAGATTTGAGTCCCAGTCAAGGGTAAAATATGATTCAAATATATATATACAGTGGAACTTCTGGTCACGAACTTAATCCGTTCCTTAACCCCATTCGTAAATTGAAATGATCATGAAATGAAACAATTTTTCCCCACTGAAATTAATGTAAATCCAATTACAGGTATACCTCGGCTTAAGTCATTTCGAGCTAAGTCGTTCTCGATTATATGTCGGTTTTCAAAAAAATATATGGAAAAAAAAAAATAGTTTACGTCATTATAATCAACTTTACGTCTGTCCACTACAAATATTGGAATTATAATATCACTAGAAACCATTAAAAGCACATGAAATCATGTTACTGTACAATAAATAAAAACAAAAGCACATAAAATCATGTTATTGTACAATAAATAAGAATAAAAGCATATAAAATCTTATTAAAATACGTACAGTAGTTCCAATATCTACCGTTAGGCGTCGTCACTCGTCATTCCCGCGAAACAGCTATTGTTTTGAATTGATTAGTTTATGCACGGTATACGTCTGTTTATCGGCTACTCACATTCTCATTCATTTGTGACCTTATATTTTGCCCCCATGGCACCTAAGAAATTTCCTAGTGCAAGTGCTAAGCGTCATGCTACAACGCTGGACGATAAACTGGCTATGATCAGATATTATTAAGAAAATTGAATAAAAGCATTAAGAACAAACAGCAAAGTTATTTTTAATATAATATTGTCAGGGAAATAGCGTGTGAAGGTGCATCAGCTGATACGGAAGTAGCAAAACGTTTGCCGATAGAGGTTCGTTCTCCCGCATCCTACTCCTCTTCTACCGCTTAATGCAATCACATATTATGAAGAAAATTGAATAAAAGCATTAACAACAAACAGCAAACATATTTTTAATATAATATCATCAGAGAATTAGCGTGTGAGGGTGCATCAGCTGATACGGAAGTAGCAAAACGTTTGCCGATAGAGGTTCGTTCTCCCGCATCCTACTCCTCTTCTACCGCTTAATGCAATCGGATATTACGAAGAAAATTGAAGAAAAGCATTAAGAACAAACAGCAAACATATTTTTAATATAATATCATCAGGGAAATAGCGTGTGAGGGTGCATCAGCTGATACGGAAGTAGCAAAACATTTGCCGATAGAGATTCGTTCTCCCGCATCATACTCCTCTTCTACAGCTTAATGCGATCGGATATTATGAAGAAAATTGAAAAAAGCATTAAGAACAAACAGCAAACATATTTTTAATATAATATTGTCAGGGAAATAGCATGTGCGGGTGCATCAGCTGATACGGAAGTGTGACAAAACGTATGCATCCTCGTCCTCACTGCCACCATCAGTGTTGCCAAAATACATAAATGAGAGAAATGATAAATATAAAAAACATACAGGTAAGCTGGTAAGTTATTTCAAGTATCTTAAAGATGAAGTACATATTTATTTAAATTACAGTACAGTGCTACCCCAGTTATTCGCGCTTCTTGGTTCGCTTTCTCACTCTATCGCGTTTTTTTTTTTTTTGGATAAATTATTATTTTATTTCAAGGGTATATGCAAAAATATTAACATATTAAACAAAAAAATTCTCAGTATTTTCATTTTTTTTAATTGAAAAAAAAACATTTCATTATCTAATTGATAAAAAAAAATTATTTCTCAGCCTACGAATAATGAAACAGTAAAAAATAGTAAAAAAACATAAATGTAAATAGATAGATACGTTTATTGACCACCTCTTTTGAAAATTACAGTACAATCTTTACAAAAGGAATATTTGGTCAAAATTACAATGAATATATACAATAGATTTTGTACAATCATCAAATAAGTAGATGAATTTTAAATTAATATACATTGTACTAATAACTGAATGATATATGTACGTACAGTATAACTCACAGTATTGCATCATACGAAATAGTGTTCGATAGCGTACAATGTATTGGGGTCGCAGCGACGTGAGCTAGCATATATATTTATATTTCCAGTAGTTTCATGATTTTATTGATAAAAAAAACGTATTTATTAGCCTAAGAATAATAAAACAGTAAAAAATAGTAAAAAACATAAATACTAACAGTATTGCATCATGTAAAATACGATACCGCTATCAGCGTTTTGGACAAAGACTCGTTCAGTTTAACTCACGTTTTGCTTGTGTTCGATAGCGTACAATGTATTGGGGTTGAAGCTACATGAGCTAGCATATATATTTATATTTCCAGTAGTTTCATGATTTTACTGATAAAGAAAAGTATTTCTTAGCCTAAGAATAATATAACAGTAAAAAATAGTAAAAAACATACATACTAACAGTATTGCAACATGTAAAATACGATACCGCTATCAGCATTTTGGACAAAGGCTTCCACCATCTTCCATTGTCTCGCCTCACTCGTGTGCGCCATTCATGTTGTGCTTATTATTATTAATATGTTTTGCTTGTGATTTTTTTACTCGCATATTTTAACCTTTGCAATGCCTCCCAAGCATCCTTCATCTTCTAAGGCTTCTTGTAGTGAGCCTAAGCGGCAAAGGAAAATGTTAACCATTGTAGATAAAGTGAAACTCTTAGATATGTTGAAAGAAGGACAAAAGTTTGTGGATGTCGGCCGCTATTTTACGTAAACGTAAAAATTATTGTAAAATATGGAACCTATGTATGTCAAGTCATCATCACCTCATTCATGGTAAGTTTTCCTATCACTTTCATAAAAAAATTACGTTGCTTGCTGTTATTTATAAGGTAAAGGGTGTTTTTTTAACAGTACAGGGAGGGTTTATACAGTTTAAACGTAAAAATACATTAAAATATCTATGTACATATAGGCTGATCCTACGCCGCGGATTTCCGGGTTCGCGCCGGGTCCCGGAACCGAACTACCGCGATAAGTGAAGCAACACTGTACTACCATCTTGTAATTAATATATATCTTAAAATGTACCATACATTTGAAAATAAAAACATCCGCTTTATCTGGCAACACTGGCCACCATGCATGTCCCATGCTAAGCCTGTTGCCAACGGCATAATAGTTCATTATTTTGTTTACTGTACATAAATTTAAAAATAAAGATACTACCTGCCCAACGTGTGAACAAAGTGAAGATAGCCTAGAACATTTTCTACTATTTTGTAAAGCATATGCACAAAGAACAGAATATAGTTTTTTAGCACAACCATATATAGAAAAGAAAATTGAAATAATTGCTAATATATTGTTATTTAGATATTGTAGTGAAAAGACGTCAAAGAAAGAAAAAAATTTTAAAAAAGAATGTATAGAAAAAGAAATCAAATAAAAACAGCACAAACAATTTAGCAAAGCAAAACCAAGACTTGGGAGCCGTTGCAACAGGCATATCCCACCCAACTATACTACTACTACAGTAAATCTGTATATCTAGGCTAGCCTAGAGACAAGCTAATTCGATTTAAGTCGTTTTTCGACTTGAGTCGTCTCTCCTGGAACCAATTAACGATGTTGGGTGAGGCATACCTGTAATCCGTTCCCCAGCCCCAGAAACATACCTTTTCACTTTTTTTTATGGTTTTATATGAGGCAAACAGATAGTATGGGTGAAAAATAACCTTAATTATGGAATAATACAGTACCTTACACCAAAATAAATCATTTTAAGTGTATTGCTTATTACCTTTGTGGCTTACAGTTGCCAGCACACATGGAGGAGGAGGAGGAGGAGGAGGAGGAGGAGGAGGAGGAGGAGGAGGAGGAGGAGGAGGAGGAGGAGGAGGAGGAGAAGGAGAAGGAGAAGGAGAAGGAGAAGGAGAAGGAGAAGAAGAAGAAGAAGAAGAAGAAGAAGAAGAAGAAGAAGAAATCTGACTTTTATGAAGTTGTATTCGACATCAAGGTTTTCTTCCAAATCTCGAGGATGGGTAGGAGTGTTGTCCATTACCAGAAGACAATTAAGGAGCAAATATTTTTCCACAAGATATTTCTTCACAGTTGGTGCAAAAACTTCGGTCAACCATTTTATATAAAGGATACGTGTTACCCAAGCTTTGCTATTCAACCTCCACTTTACTGGAGTTTAGCCTTCAACACATTATTGCAATTAAATACGCAAGGATTTTCAGAGTGGTAGCATTAAAGAGACTTAATCTTGGAATCCTCACCTGCATTAATGCACAATAAAAGTGAAAGCCTATCTTTCATTGGCACAATAAAAGTGAAAGCCTATCTTTCATTGGCTTGGGCTATGTAGGCCTTTTTAGGCATTTTTATCCATAACAGTCCTGTATCATTACAGATAAAAACTTGCTGGAGGACGTAAGCTTCACTCTCTAAAAAATTAGCAAATTCCAAACTAGCCGTCTCTCCTTGCTTAACAACATTATGAATTCCAGTTTGTCGATGAAATTTTTCAAACTCGGAGTTTATGCTTCTAAATCATGGAGTAACTGTAGGGCCTTCACACATATTATAAACTTGCTAACACTATCTCCAGCAAGCTCTTTTTCATTTATTCATATTATTTTCTACCTATTCTATTACTTGATACCCACTGATTTGCTAACCTTTAGCCACAAAAGCTGCCTTTAAGGACTCTTTATTCTTAAAAATTAGTACAGAGGGTCGATTTCGCAATATTACACTGCTTGGTGAGATCAGAAACACGAACACCGTTCTCATGCTTAGCTATTTTTCTTTCTTCGTTTCCATAATAACATGTCACTACCACTGACACTTTTCACTTTCTTGGGAGCATAATGAGGGTTAATTTAAAAGCAAAAAGCTAAAACTATGAAAATTTATAATAAAAGAAATGAATTTCACAGAGCCTTCACCAATGCAGAACTAAGAGCAAACAGGGGCGGATGTGCGTCCATATGTGTATTTGAACCTGGTAGAATTGTTTGGGTGTCGATTCAAAATTTGTTCGCAAATTGCAGCCATAGTTCCGGAGGTTTGACTGTGTGCATATATATATATATATATATATATATATATATATATATATATATATATATATATATATATATATATATATATATATATATATATATATACAGTAATCCCTCGCTATATCGCGGTTCACCTATCGCAGATTCACTGTATCGCGTTTTTTCTTTCTTTCTGGGTATATGCGAAAATATTAAATTAAAAAAATCTAAATTTTCAGTATTTTCATTATTTTATTGAAAAAAAAAATTTTCATTATTTTATTGATAAAAAAATGTATTTCCCAGCCTAAGAATAATAAAACAGTAAGAAATAGTAAAAAAAAACATAAATTTGAACATGTAACTGCACCATAGGAAGTACGATACCGTTATCAGAGTTTCGGAAAACGCAAAGGGTTGCACCAACGTGAGCTAGCATATATTAAAATTTCCAGTAGTTTCATGATTTTATTGATAAATAAACATATTTCTTAGCCTGAGAATAATAAAACAGTAAATAATAGTAAAGAACATAAATACTCACAGTATTGCACCATGTAAAATACGATACCAGTATCAGTGTTTCGGAAAACGAAAAGGGTCACACCTACAGGAGCAGTACATATTGAAATTTTCATTATTTTATTGATAAAACAAGTATTTCCTAGCCTAAGAATAAAAAGACAGTAAAAAAGAGTAAAAAACATAAATTTGAACATATAACTCAAAGTATTGCACCATGTGAAATGCTGTCCGATAGCGTACAATGTATTGGCGTCTTAGAAAACGCAAAGGCTCTCACCTACGTGATATAGTTCATGGAATGCTATTGGAAGAAAGGGTGGGAGGCAACAAATCACATAACTGTTTTTCTGTATGTTCTGTATCATGGGGTCTGATTGGCTTTTTTGATTGAAACTTGGTTCTCCCACCATCTTCAATTGTCTCGCCTCACTCGTTCATTCTAACTCACATGTGCGCCGTTCGTGTTGTGCTTATTAATACGTTGTGCATGTAATTTTTTTTTACTCGCGTATTTCAACCTTTGCAATGCCTCCCAATTGTCCTTCATCTTCTAATGCTTCTGGAAGTGAGCCTAAGTGGCAAAGGAAGATGTTAACCATAACGGATAAGGTGAAACTGTTAGATATGCTGAAAGAAGGAAGAAGGTTTGCGGGTGTCAGCTGCAGAGGAGGGTTTATACAGTAAACGTAAAAATAACTGTAAAATACCTATGTATATGAGTATGTCATGTCATTACCACCTCATTCACGGAGAGTTTACCTATCACTTTCATATAAATTTACGCTTGCATGCTGTTATTTATAAAGTAAAGGGTGGTTTTTTAACAGTGCAGGGAGGGTTTATACAGTAAACGTAAAAATAAATGTAAAATATCTATGTACATATAGGGTGATCCTACTTCGCGGAAATTCACCTATCGTGGTCGGTCCCGGAACCTAACCCCCGCGATAAACGAGGGATCACTGTATATTATATATATAATATATATATATATATATATATTATATATATATATATATATATATATATATATATATATATATATATATATATATATATATATATATATATATACATACAGTGTTACCTCGGTTATTCACGCTTCTTGGTTCGTGTTCTCACTCTATCGCGTTTTTTTTTTTTTTTATAAATTATTATTTTATTTTATGGGTACAGTGTTGCCTCACTTATCGCGGTCGTTCGGTTCCGGGACCCGGCGCGAACCAGGAAATCAGCGAAGTAGGATCCGCCTATATGTACATAGATATTTTAATATATTTTTATGTTTACACTGTATAAACCCTCCCTGCACTGTTAAAAAACACCCTTTACATTATAAATAACAGCAAGCAACGTAAATTTTTATGAAAGTGATAGATAAAATTACGGTGAATGAGGTGATAATGACGTGACATACATACTCATTTACAATTATTTTTTCGTTTACATACTGTATAAACCCTCCCTGCATTGTTAAAAAAACACCCTATACATTATAAATAACAGCAAGCAACATAAATTTTTATGAAAGTGATAGATAAAATTACGGTGAATGAGGTGATAATGACGTGACATACATACTCATTTACAATTATTTTTTCGTTTACGTACTGTATAAACCCTCCCTGCACTGTTAAAAAAACACCCTTTACATTATAAATAAATTTTTATGAAAGTGATAGATAAAATTACGATGAATGAGGTGATGATGACGTGACACACATACTCATTTACAATTATTTTTTCGTTTACGAACTGTATAAAACCTCCCTGCACTGTCAAAAAAACACCCTTTACATTATAACTAACAGCATGCAACGTAAATTTTAATAAAAAAAATGAAAATACTGAAAATTTTGTTTTTCAATATTTTAATATTTTTGCGTATACCCTTAAAATAAGATAATAATTTGTCCAAAAAAAAACCGCGACAGAGTGAGAACGCGAACCAAGAAGCGCGAATAACCGAGGTAACACTGCATACGCAAAAATATTAAAATATTGAAATTTTTTTTTTTCAGTATTTTTATTTTTTTATTGAAATTTACATTGCGTGCTGTTATTTATAATGTAAAGGGTGTTTTTTTAACAGTGCTGGAAGGGTTTATACAGTTAGTAATCGAAAAAATAATTGTAAATGAGTGTGTCACGTCATTATCACCTCAGTCATCGTAATTTTATCTATTACTTTCATAAAATTTACGTTGCTTGCTGTTATAAATGAGTAAAGGGTGTTTTTTTAACAGTGCAGGGAGGGTTTATACAGTTCGTAAACGAAAAAATAATTGTAAATGAGTATGTGTGTCACGTCATCATCACCTCATTCATCGTAATTTTATCTATCACTTTCATAAAAATTTACGTTGCTTGCTGTTATTTATAATGTAAAGGGTGTTATTTAAACAGTGCAGGGAGGGTTTATACAATACGTAAATGAAAAAATAATTGTAAATGAGTATGTATGTCACGTCATTATCACCTCATTCACCGTAATTTTATCTATCACTTTCATAAAAATTTACATTGCTTGTTGATATTTATATGTAAAGGGAGTTTTTTTAACAGTGCAGGAAGGGTTTATACAGTACGAAAACGAAAAAATAATTGTAAATGAGTATGTATGTCACGTCATTATCACCTCATTCACCGTAATTTTATCACTTTCATAAAAATTTACGTTGCTTGCTGTTATCTATAATGTAAAGGGAGTTTTTTTAACAGTGCAGGGAGGGTTTATACAGTACGTAAACGAAAAAATAATTGTAAATGAGTATGTATGTCACGTCATTATCACCTCATTCACCGTAATTTTATCTATCACTTTCATAAAAATTTACGTTGCTTGCTATTATTTATAATGTAAAGGGTCATTTTTTAACAGTGCAGGGAGGGTTTATACAGTACGTAAATGAAAAAATAATTGTAAATGAGTATGTATGTCACGTCATTATCACCTCATTCATCGTAATTTTATCTATCACTTTCATAAAAATTTACGTTGCTTGCTGTTATTTATAATGTAAAGGGTGTTTTTTTAACAGTGCAGTTAGGGTTTATACAGTATGTAAACGAAAAAATAATTGTAAATGAGTATGTATGGCATGTCATTATCACCTCATTCACCGTAATTTTATCTATCACTTTCATAAAAATTTACGTTGCTTGCTGTTATTTATAATGTAAAGGGTGTTTTTTTAACAGTGCAGGCAGGGTTTATACAGTACGTAAATGAAAAAATAATTGTAAATGAGTATGCAAGTCATGTCATTATCACCTCATTCACAGTAATTTTATCTATCGCTTTCATAAAAATTTATGATGCTTGCTGTTATTTATAATGTAAAGGGTGTTTTTTTAACAGTGCAGGGAGGGTTTGTACAGTACGTAAACGAAAAAATAATTGTAAATGAGTATGTATGTCACGTCATTATCACTTCATTCACCGTAATTTTATCTATCACTTTCATAAAAATTTACGTTGCTTGCTGTTATTTATAATGCAAAGGGTGTTTTTTAATAGTGCAGGTAGGGTTTATACAGTGTAAACGTAAAAATATATTAAAATATCTATGTACATATAGGTGGATCCTACTTCTCGGATTTCCTGGTTCGTGCCGGGTCCCGGAACCGAACTACCGCGATAAGTGAGGCAACACTGTATATGTATATATATATATATATATATATATATATATATATATATATATATATATATATATATATATATATATATATATATATATATATATATATATATATATATATATATTATACAGTGAACTCTCGCTATATCGCAGTTCACCTATCGTGAATTCAGTGCATCGCGGATGTTACTCGCGCGCAAAAAAAAACAAAAATAACTAAAAAATTATTGTGACGCGAGGACAGGCCAAAAAATAATAAAATAAATCAGCCTTTATCGGGCCTGGGCATGAAGAATACATAAAGTAAAGAGAAACAGAGATGGAGAGTGTAATGACCTGTTACATGTGAAGGGATTATAAAAGATGTGTAATGAATATCCAATTCTCTGCTGGGTTTTAATATACCTCTGCATTACTTTCATGATGTCTATTCCAAAAATTCTCTTTAGATATTATAATTATTATTATCATTATTATTATTATTATTATTGACGACAATAATTTTCCTTTGATGATGATTGTGGAGATTATTATTATTATTATTATTTTTATTATCACGAATTTATCACTGAACCATTATTTTTACAATAAATAATGTAGCTTAGGTTGAATGAACAAGAGTTAATTAAAGATCTCTCTCACTCTCTGTCAACATCTTTCCCCATTTATTGTCATCATCTTTCATTTCCTCTTCTTCATCTGATTTCATCTTCTTCCCCTGTTTCTTTCTTCTCTACTTTGATGGCAAATGGATGAATCCTTTTAAAGTTCCATCAGGAAATGGAGAGATAGTGAATTTAAAACGGAGGGAAGTTTATTATTAGATTTCTCTCTCTCTCACTTTGTTGACTCCTCAATTTCAATCTCAGCTATGTGGCTTCCTTTATACATTACCGTGTTTCTTTTATTTTTGTATAGTTTCCTTTGTTCATGAATGTATATTTGTCTTCTATCTATCTAGCTGTCTTAGTTTATTATATAGTATCCTTTGCTTACTTAGTACTCTATTATCTCTTTATACAAAAATGAAACAAACTTTTTTATTGTACCTCTCTAATTTTCTATATAATAATAATAATAATAATAATAATAATAATAATGTCTACTTATAAGTCACTTTTAATCTTAGAAGAATAACCATTGTACAAAAATGGAAATAAATGTTTGTTTATTTGTTTGCCTCCGTATTAGCTGATGCTTATTCAGGCACAATATCTTACTCATACAATATTTGTTTACTCGCCCTATTTAGGGTTTATCTAATTTCTAAATTATACTATTATTAATATTCCTTGATACTAAACATTATCTATCCTCTATGCTGCACGAAATCTTAAGGTAATTAGTGTCAGCTGAGAGAAAAAGAAAACGTATACAATTCGTTCAAAGAAAACGTACATTGTACTGTACATGGGAAACTTAAATGAAATATATATATATATATATATATATATATATATATATATATATATATATATATATATATATATATATATATATATATATATATATATATATATATATATATATATATATATATATATATATATATATATATATGCTGTACACGCTATTTCCCTGACGATATTATATCGAAAGTTTGTTTGCTGTTTGTTCTTAATGCTCTTTTTTCAATCTTCTTAATATCACGTTCATATAAATTTACGCTTGCGTGCTGTTATTAATAAAGTAAAGGGTGGTTTGATAAGAGTGCAGGGAGGGTTTATACAGTAAAAGTAAAAATAAATGTAAAATACCTATAATAAATATGATGCTCCTACTTCGCGGCTTTTCCCCTATCGCGGCGGGTGCCAGAACCGAACTCCCACAATAAATGAGGGAGCACTGTATACATTTTGTCTGAAGTAACTCCAAAACAGGTAGGTTAAAGAGACTGCTCTATGTAACCTCGATGTCCTTCGTTGCATATATACTGCATTACCTGGTTTTAATGTTTATTGTATTCATTACGTGTATTCTATTATTTTTGAATTTTTGTATTCTTGGCCTCTTTGCTACAATATGTGGTGTAACAGCTATCAAAAATTCCAAAATGGAAGACTTGCACTGCATTGATAAAGAAAACCCCACCATTACATGAATGAATTATCATATCTTAAAGGCCTTGTCAGTGGAAGTCTCGGATTCTGGGCATCATGCAGTTGTCTGATGAATGAAGAATGCATGAAGGCATATACCTCTTTCTACCCGATCATCAACAAGAATAACTCTGTTAGTCACCTACTGTGGCATGAAGCAAACAATAGAGTGTCACTGTTTCTTCAAAAACCTCAAGAGAAAAAGTGACAAGTTTCCCTCAAAATTCAGGTATATAATTTTACTGTCACCTTCAATAGTAGACTATGAATAAAAAATTCTTACTCTTCCACCTCAAAGATTCATATGTTTTCACTATAATCAAGAAAGAATCACATTTTCTTACCTTCTTTCTTTATATCCCAATCGTCATCACTGTCTGTTTCCTCCAGATTTTCATTTTCCGCTTCTTCATCTTTAGCGGTGTTAGAATTGGGTTTGAACTCCTCATCATCTTTCTCAGTCGCATCTTGCAGACCGAGAGAGTCTAAGTCGCCGTCATGGTGAGGGATTTCATTCTTATGCTTGAATTTCTGTGTTTTCGTTTTCTGCCATACTTTTGGCGTTATTTCTCTAACACCACTTAAAGGAGCTACCTATTAAGATTGAAAATATATAAGACATCCTGACAAATATGGAATTCAACTCCTATCTTGGCTATACTTGTCCAACAAGTGGCAAAACATTACATCATTGAAACTGGTCTTTATAAGGATATATTAAATTGCAAATACATTGATGGATATGCAAAGATCTTCTCCTTTTATGCTAAAAATACTATTAAACAAGAGATGCATAAAAAAGCCAAAGTTTTCTCTGCATTCCTTAACAAATATTCATTATTATTATGATGATGATGATTACTATTATTATTAATCTACATATGCTTATATTCAGAGCTCATGGAAAATTGGGACCTACCTTTTATCAATAATGAAGGAAAAGTAGGTTAGGTTAAGTTAGGTTAGAATACAAGCTTAGCCTCTTATGGTCAAATTCTAACCTAACAACCTAATCTAACCTAACTTTTCATAGCTTGTCATATGCCTCATGTTAGTTTCTATATATTATCAATCAAATCACAAAAAAACATCATCAGGAAAAACAAGGATAATTCGAAAAATATTCTTTACTTTTTCTTTAACAATTAAGAATTTAATATATTTCCTGCCTTACCTCCTGGTGAATAACATTTTCAATTTCTACCTCTTCAAAATCTTCACTAGACACTAGGACTATATCTTCAGCACTCTGGGAGAAAGAAAAAAAAAATTTAGATTGCAAATATAATGGATGTACCGTATTTTGCCCGTGGCCAGAATTCGAATGTAGGACACACAATCAGTGCACCAAGGTGCTACCAACAAAGTTATAAGAGAAGAAAGAAACCTTTCAGCTCACTGCTAAGCTAGGGAACGCATTCTACTGAATGTCTAAGTTCAATGGTGTAGTTGTTAGTGCCTTGGCAAAAACGATGACATGTCCTCGGCTCGCATCCAGGTCATGGGCAAAAGAAATTGCAACAGCAGTTACTAAATTACTCTTCATATCTAAATATATTAATAAATCCCACACTATACATAAAAAGACAGAAATTCCACAACCTACGAACATCTGGATATACGAAAATGTGAAAAGCCCAGAGCCTATGCAGTCAGCTATTTTTATGCAGCAAGTTATGGATGGCTCCAATGCTTCAAGAAACGTGCAAACTTGCACCATGTGTCTTTAAGGATAAAGACACATCATGATGTTAGAATGTTTTTACACCCAAAACAGGACTGTACATACAACTTATGAATACTTCAGGATGTGAAAGGCCATTCGGAACGTAACTCATCCGTAAGTTGGGGAGCATCTGTAATGAAATTAGTAATAACCCTACAAAGCCAGATCACGTCATTTCAGGCCCATGTGCACTGGAGGCATACTGGACCTGGTCAACGTCAAACTTTAATTCAAATTCCATGGGCTTGTTTCAAAACAAGATGGGTGCTAGAACTCTTGCTTTGGTATGCCAATATTTCCTAGAGCTGTGTGGCATCTTTTCTTCTTCATGCGTTCCATCACTTCCGTTGTGAGGAAAAGTTAGCCTGTATTCAAAACCCTTGTGTAAATGTGCTGATACTTGACATATAATCACTTCCCAAAATCCTGTATAGAGACGCCCCCTTACTTACAAACAACTGAGTTAAGACCATTTGCAGATACGAACAAAACCCTACCCATTATCAACCCATGTATTAATGTATGTATACAACTGAGTTAAGACCATTCGCAGATATGAACAAAACCCTACCCATTATCAATCCATGTATTAATGTATGTATTACTGTACTGTAATGCCTTATTACATTATTATTACTGTATTAAAATTCAATAATACTGTATACGCTATGTTTTATGTCTAAGTGCTGTACAGTATTGCATATGTATATACTGAACAGTACTTTTTTTTTACAAAAACACACCTTACGAACAATCCTACTTACAAATGGACTTCTGGAACCTGACTCGCTCATAAGTAGGGAAGTGTCAGTACTTTAAAATAAGCCTAGATTACTGTACTGTACTTAAACTTTCCAAATACAACTTAAACTTATATAAAAACAGTACTGTAGTTGCTATAATGTATTATGAGAGAGATGAATTTCAAGGGCTTTAATTTTTATTTATACATTTTCCAACCAAGTATATTTAAAACCACACTAATTAAAACCATGTAACATGAGGAACAACTGTATTCATTCCTATAAGTTTAGTAATCATAAAACTTCTCACTATGCCTAGAATTCTTTTCTCTAGGAATTTTTCAGCATTATATTAATAACAGCCTTTTTTATATTGCCAAATACTGTAAAATGCATTTTCTCCATATAAATCATTCTTTGATTATTAAAGAAAAATTCTGTATATAAAAATCCACTTAAATTATTCTTTGATTATTCAAGAAAAATTCTGTATATAAAAATCCATTTAAACAGTTTTGAATATCCTCAGATATTCCATACTGTCATGTAGAAATACTCAAATATGTGCATTTGGAAGTGCTATACCAACAATCTCAAGTGGACTGAAGCAAATAGTCTTAATGTTTTCTCATTTCTCCAAAACCTAAAAAGTACTTCTAATTTATGAAGTACAAGGTTTATAGAAAGCCTAAAACTATTTTTCAATAAAACGACCTTGTACATTTCAATTGTATATACAATTCCTTTATGCTTAGGAACAACTGATCATTAATTAGTATGCTATTCTATATTTTCATGTAATCCCCACAGAGGTTCTTATACAAACACAAACAATATTACTAAAATCACTTGGGAAGCTAACAAAAACCTATTTTCTAAAAGCTCTTTCTCATCCTCATATTTACTGATAAAATACATGAGCTTAACCCTCAGAGGGAAGGCAATCTATGGAAAACATCCTACGATGATTGAGTTTGATTACACACTAACATCCACATGTTCTGAGTCTTCTATATAACAAATGATGGGGAAAAATGATGCCATACAACACCAGAAAATACCGGCATGCTATAGCAAGTTTCCTGGTGCCCATCTTGTTTATAACAAGCGCCAAATTTGAACGCAATTTTAACGTCAGTCAGGTCCAGTGTGATCGCTTGCAAGATGACGCAATCCACCAAAAAGGGGTTAAAACCAATCTAATATCTATTTTAAACCTGACTTTACAGATCCATCTGCACATAGTGAAAAAAAACAGTCCTTTCAAATCTACAAGCATCTCCACTCACTTCAGAATAATTTTCCTGCCATTTCTAAAAGTGACTCCTGAATATTCTTGCACAAATGGTTGTATAAGGTCACTTAGCATAAGATCATTTAAAAATGTATTTATGGTGATTATCAGGGTTCATACCTATGTGATCGACACTTTTTTCCTCTGATTAAACTCTTACAGATATTTCTACCTATAACATTAGGGTAGTGGTTTCCGAACTTGTCTTTGCCATGCCCCACCTAAGCATCTCTAAAATCCTGATACGCCCGATTCCAGACAAAATGGGTCCCGCCTCTCATTGCTTGACCAAGACACACGAGCGTGGGGAGGCGGAAAGTATCTTGTGGACCAATTACACAAGTACAAACAAACACACAAATATCATTATGTATGAATACTGCATATGCACCGTAGGTATTAACTCTCACACACACACTCATACAGACTCACTAGAAATTAATTCACTGTTAATAACACATTCTTGAATTGCCCCCCTTAAAAATCAAGTTGCCCCATTTTGGGGCATGAGTCCCACGTTGGGAACCACGGTGCTAAGGGAAGAAACAACTATGGAGGCCATTCCAAAGCGAGGTTGGGAGTCAATTTCAAACCAACGAAAATAAATTTAGCATAATACCTTTCCTTTCCGTTCCTATAGAGTGCAAAGAGAGACAGCTTTTTAAGGATTAATTGTAAGTCTCTGTGTGCTTTAATGGCAACGAGGCTCAATTTCAAATAAGGGTATTTCATTTCTCTCTGATATAACTATAATATTACATATTCCAGTATGTGGCAACCATGGCAGGTCGCTAACATGCGCAACTTTGATTCATCAGGTCGTCAGTTTGAAACCCGCCATGGTTTGTGGTTAAAAAAGGGCATTTACTCAAAGTAATAGCTGCATTGCCAAAGCTAAAGTCGTTTAAAAGAAGGCACCGTCCTAGCCCTTAAAAGGAAAGGGAGTCATGTCATAACATCAGATATTGCATACTCCAGAAAAACTGGTATTTCCTTTTTTTAGAAAGATGCCTTATTCTAGCAAGGTGGTCATGAGTGAACAAAAAAACAGGGCCTCATTATATCCTGTCCATCCTCACCCTTCTACAAGCTGTTCTCTCCCTGACAAGAAAACAAAAATTTTGAGGAGGAGAGATCTCTCTGAGATTTTGAATGACACTGGTTGTGGGAATTTTGCAAAGTAATGATTCTGTTTTACATCATGGACTCCCTTTTCCATTAAGGGTTAGGACGATTCCTTCTTTTGAAGGATTTTGGTTTTGGCAGTGTGACCGTTAGCCTGTAAAAAAACAAATTTAAACATGTAACTCACAATATTGCACCATAGAAAATACTGTACGATAGCGTACACTGTATTGGCGTCTTGGAAAATGCAAACGGTCGCACCTACGTGAGATAGTACATGGGATGCCACTGGCTGATGGGTGAGAGACGCCGAATCACAGAATTGTTTTTCTGTATGTTCTGCATCATGGGGTCTAAATGGCTTTTTGATTGAAGCTTTATTCTCCCAGCATCTTCCGTTGTCTCGCCTCACCCGTTCAGTCTACTCACATGTGCGCCGTTCGCGTTGTGCTTCTTAATATGTAGTGCTTGTGATTTTGTGTAACTTTTGTATTTCAACCTCTGCAAAGCCTCGCAAGCATTCTTCATCTTCAAAGGCTTCTGGTAGTAAGCCTAAGCGCCAAAACAAGATGTTGACCATAACAGAAAAGGTAAAAAACTGCTAGATATGCTGAAGGAAGGAAGAAGGTTCGCAGATGTTGGCCACCATTTCGGCATCAACGAATCTACTGTATGATACATCAAAAAGGATGAGGTAAATATCAAGAACACAACGACTATTACTTTTAGTAAAACAGCCCGCAATAAGATAAGAGTGCGCATGGAATCTGCGTTGGCCCTGTGGATTGCTGATTGCAGGAAGGAGAACAACAGCTTAGACACCAATATCATACAAACAAAGGCGAAGAAGCTGTACGAGACATTCACTGCAAACGAACCCGACGACGACAGTGGCAACGGGGAAGAGGAGGAGAAAGAAGAAGATATCGACGACCCACAACCAGGACCCTCCAGCGATTCTTCACCGAGGAAACCATTGTTTGTTGCAAGCAAGGGATGCTTCGCCAAATTTCAAAAACACTATGGCCTAAAGAGTGTTTCAGTGCATGGCGAAGCTGCCTCTGCAGATACAGCTGCAGCTGAAGAATATGTAAAGATCGACTTCAAGTAAATTATCGCTGAAGGCGAATATGCTCCTGAGCAGGTCTTTAATATGGATGAGACTGGCTTATTTTGGAAGAGCATGCCGTCTGACACTTTTCTCTTCAAGGAAGAAGCTAAAGCTCCGGGATTTAATGCGCACAAAGACCGCCTTACCCTCGTCATGTGCGGGAATGCTGTGGGCTTCATGTTAAAGCCAGAGCTTATCTACAACTCTAAGAACCTTAGGGCTTTAAAGAATAAAACAAGAATTTGCTGACAGTGTATTGGATGCATAACCTCAAGGCCTGGATCATGAAAAGCCTCACATCGGACTGGTTTCACCAATGCTTTATCAATCAGGTCAAAGTTTATTTTGGGGAGAAGGGTCTTGAATTTAAAGTCCTTCTTTTGATGGATAATGCTGGTGGCCACGCAACTGATCACCAATATGACGGTGTCAGGTAGAGTTCCTGCCACCGAATACGATATCACTGATTCAGCCTATGGATCAAGGCATTATTCGTGCATTCAAGGCCCTCTACACACAAAATGCCCTGGCGAACCTGGCTGACTTCAAGGATGCGGACAAAGAATTCGTACTGAAGACGTACTGGTGTAACTACATGATTGCTACATGCCTTCAAAATATTCAGAATGCAATCAAAGAAATGAAGCCGGCCACAATCAATGCCAGCTGGAAGAAATTGTGGCCGGAAGTCAACTACGACTACAAGGGATTCGCTCCTGAAGAAGTCCACAACTCGGCAGTTGCGAAACCTGTGAAGTTGGCTGCATTTCTAGGAGGAGAGGGCTTTAAAGATATGACTCACGAAGAAGTGAGTGAACTAATCGACTGCCACTCGCAGCCATTGACTGATGATGATTTGGAGGAAATGACAAAATCAGCCAGCGAAAAAGAGGAAGAACAACAACCAGAGGAAACGCACGAAGAAGTTGACGAACCCGGCCTTACACTCAAACGTCTCACAGCCATGTATACCATGGCCAAAGAACTCCAACAACTGTCGCAGGAGCATGACAATAATATGGTTTGTTCGGTGCACTTCTGCAATATTATCAACGATGCCATGACTCCTTACAAGACCATCTTCGCACAAAAGAAGAAACAGAGACAGCAACTCCCCATTACAATGTTCTTCTCTCCCAAAAAGCAGCCGCAAAGCTGTTACTGGCTGTGGATTATTTGGCTGTGGAGCATGTACACGTCATTCACGGTAAGTTTACCTCTCACGTTCATATAAATTTACGCTTGCACGCTGTTATTAATAAAGTAAAGGGTGGTATGTTAACAGTGCAGGGAGGGTTTATGCAGTAAAGGTAAAAATAAAAGTAAAATACCTATGTATATAAGGTGCTCCTACTTCTTGGAATTTCACCTATCGCAGTGGTTTCTGGAACCAATCCCCAGCAATAAATGAGGGAGCACTGTACTCATTATTCATGAAATTGGCAGGAACTAGGAGATGATGGGACCCAACACTGTCCTTACCACATTCTATACATGACTTCTCCATGCTTTTATCTATAGAACAAAGCGAACTCAAACTTCGGTCCTTTATCATGGCAGACCAGATGGATCCAGTTTTACGTCACAGCCTCCCTTTTCTAGTAAGGATGGGATGGTGCCTTCTTACGAAGGACTTTTGCTTTGGCAAGTGTAACCGTTATTCTGAGTGAGTGCCCATTCTAACCTCAGATGTTAGCAGGCCACGAACTCTCAGCCAAATGAATGTAAGTCCTACTGTTTACCAACCTGGCTAGGGCGGTTACCTTGTTAATCTACAGATAATTTTTTCCAATGTGATTCCCTTTCTTGCTGTCACTATCAAGGGTGGTCACAACTGAACCAAAAAGGGGAGACAGCTTTATGATGCCCTACCAATCTTCTCTACTTCCAGCAGTTGGTCTATAATAAACAAAAATATAAAATTCAGGGTGGAGCAAAAAGGCTTTTTTCTTCCATCACCAGTGATAAGAGCACACTTAAAGTGATGATGTGCGACTTTCTCCTTGATTTTTCATATGAAGACTATTATAGCTGCCCTGATTAGGCAGACCTAAATGTTGCTAAAATCATAACTTTCTCTCCATCTAATCCTTGGCTTAGCCATACATGCTCCATAACTATTCAGGCCAGGTATAGGGCATACCAGTCATACAAAGCCTCTCCTTCTGATTCAACTCATTCTGCTTTTATTTTAGCTAGAATACATTGCTCCACTAAGGTTTGTAGATTTAAAGCTTCCTATCTCAGAAGGAAAGACGATGGCCTGACCTCTTCTCCCATTGAAAAATATTTTTGGCCCTTCCAAAATGTTCTCCATTAATGTCTGTAACTCATCCTTTCCTAAAAGAAAAATCAATGGCTTGAACTCTTTTCCTACTGAAAAACGAATTTTGGTCCTTAGCCAAAAAGTTTTCTAAAACGTTTAAATTCCTAGTTATCTCCCTCTCATTTGTTTTGATGGTCTAGGGTTTGCTCTTCCACAGACAAAGTCATTCTCCATGGCTCTTATTATTCTGCATACTCTTCCAAGAGCAATTCCAGTGCACTTGACCTTCGTACTTTACCCCCATCCAACAACATGCTCTTTCCCTTTCTTCCTACAAGTCCATGGAGATCTTCACTCTTTGGAGACGGACAAGGCATCTGGACCTGAAGATAACCCTGCAATATTCCTTGAGGTGTTTGCAGATGAATTGGCTCCCATGCTTTGCCCGCTTTCTTGCCTCATTCTCTCAACCACTATCTATCCATCACCTTAGAGGGACAATTTAGTTCAGCCAATTCATAAAAAGGGTGATCGTTCTATTCCTTTCGACTGCTGAACAACTGCCCTAATCTTTACTATTTGCTAAAGTATTTCAAACTTTGCTGATTCTCATTTCCTAATACTTCTTGATTATAACTCACTTATTTCTAAGCATCAGTATGGCTTCTGCAAGGCAAGATCAACTGCTGCCCTCCTAACCTATATTACATATATATGGTAATCTGCTCTGAAGAACTATGGGGAATCCTTTGTTGTCATCTCCAAGGCTTTTGACAGAATGAGACATAAAGCTCATTTAGCCAAATTTTCCAACTTTTGGCCTTGCCTTTGTCTGTTATCTGATTTCCGGTGTTCTTTTTGACTGTTTATATTTACCTTTATATTTACGTTGTTTCAGGTACAACATCTAGGTCATTCCCAGTTACCAGTGGTGTTCACGGGGTTCTGTTCTTTCACTTACTCTGCTCCTTTTTTAATTCATCAATGATATCTTCAGTCCCCATACTCCTTTCTTCTCCACACCTCTGCCAATGATTCTACATTTCATGTTTTCTCTGCCAGCTCCTCATATTCTACACCTACTACTCGAAATCAGTCTCGTATCAGTCTTTCTTTAGCTTTCAACTCGAATTACAGTGAGTATCTGAGTAAGGCACCCAAAATTTAGTAAATTTATTGCCTCCAAGACTCAGTTTTTGGCTAACTTCTTCTTTCTTCTCCTTCTGATAGCCCTCTTGTCTTTGAAAACAACAATATTTTATCTCACAATTCTATTAACACTTTAGGAATTCAGATATCCGCTAAATTGTCTTGGAGGAATCACATAATACAAACTGCTAAAGCTGTATCTAAGAAAATGGGAGTTCTGTTTCCTCACCTCAATAACTTAAGTCCTATTATGGTCTTATTCATCCCTGCTTAGAATACTGCTCTCACATCTGAGGTACTTCTATTTACACTTAGCGACTTGCTAGAGTTGAATCTAAGGCCATCAGATTCATTCACGCTTCTCCTTTTACTTCTAATCTCAATTCTCTTCACATTCACCAGAAGATATTCTCTCTTTCCCTTTTTTATTGGTGCTACGAACATCGCTGCTCTGATGAGTTGGCGAGTTGCATCCCTCTCCTGCTGGCTAGGCCATGAAACATACATCATGCAGCCTTGTCACATTGGTACTGCGTAGAGCTTTGTGGCTTGCAGAATGGTTGGTGCAGTGACTGCATCATGCCTTCTATTTCCAGACTCTGGAATTCTCTTCCTGCTTCTGTCTTCCTTATCTCTTATGACCTTTATGCTTTTTAAAAAACAAATTTATTGTCATCTCAGAGCCTAATCCTGCCATTTTTATATTGTACTCTTTCTGCCAGCCTTTTTTTTATTGTTTATCATTCTCTTATTCCTGCTTTGTCATTGATATTTTCATACCCTCCTGGCCCGACAAGGGCATTTTTATTTTTCTGTCCTAGTGTCTCTCTCATGAATAAAAAAAAACTTGATAAAGAAATGAAATTGCATAAATCAGAAACTAAATATGATCATAACTCACGCTTAGTACATCTGCTTCTAATCCTGCAAGTAATTTAAGAGCATTGGATGCATGGGATGAGACCTTAACATTATCCAGTATCTTTCTGAGACATTCCACAACTGCAGCATCACACAGTGTTCCTTCAACTTCAGATATGCATCTGAGAATTTGTTCTTCAAGTCTGTCAAGGAAAACAAGTAGCAAATGCAATTAGTAAATGATCATGACTGTGATCGGTTTTTGTCACGGACGCCCTTTTTTGCTAAGGGCTATGACATTCCTTCTTGCGAAGGACTTTGGGTCCGGCAGATGTGGTCGTTACCCCAAGTGAATGCCCTTTCTACCTTCCGACGGTGACAGGCTACGAACCCTCAACCTAACAAGTCAAAGCTGTGAGCACTACCATGTTGCTATGGTGAACCACCAACATTGATCATTACTAAAAAGCTAAAATTCATATGGGCAACATTCATGATATTCTGGGCTACATAAGAAATTTTTCATTCTAATTTGGGCAAAAGGTTTACTTAAAAAAAAGTCAAATTTACTTACATAATATAATATTCAACAAAAACTGTATACATCAATAATGAAATAAAAAAAAATAAATAATGAAATAAAGTGAATCTGGCCAGTGGACCAGATCTGTATTTTTTTATATATATTACTGTTATACGATGCTGTAGCTAAAAATACTACACAAGTAAATTTAACATTTATAAATAAGGAACTTTGACATTTCTAAAGTGAACATTTGGTCCAATTCAATATGAAAAATATCTTATATAGCCAGGAATATCATAAAGGCTGGCAATATGTGCCTCATATCAATGATAAAAAAAAAAGTATAGAGAGAATAACAGCATAAATTCGCAGGAATTGCGATTTGTATAAAACTGAATTTTGTAAACAAATACCAAACTTGTAATCAATGATCATGAAACAATAATTGGACCACAATAATAGTAAAGATAAACTTATAAATAAATACACAAATGAAAACAAAGGGGGAATATTTAAAGGAAATTAATAAGTTTATTTTGTACAGGAGTGTCCAATTTATTTGTAATGTACTATGGAAACATTACAAGTTACATTACAATTATAAATCAGTCAAATCGTAGTTCAAGTTAGAAATATATGATTCATCTTTGTAAATTAGAGGTCAATTTTGCTGAGGAAAATAAAATTTTTAAGCAATAGACGGAAGAAAAGGTAATATTTATACAACTGCAAGTCAAGATATTTCTAATTAGAAACAACTGGCGAGTTCTAAAAATAAAACTTCTTGAATAAAACTGCACTTTATGTAAAAATAACATTTTATAACTCTACATATATAGATTGCATTTACTATATATATATATATATATATATATATATATATATATATATATATATATATATATATATATATATATATATATATATATATATACAGTGTTACCACCCTTATCGCGGTAGTTCGGTTCCGGGACCCGGCGCAAACCAGGAAAACCGCGGAGTAGGATCAGCCTATATGTACATAGATATTTTAATGTATTTTTACATTTACACTGTATAAACCCTCCCTGTACTGTTAAACAAACACCCTTTACATTATAAATAACAGCAAGCAACGTAATTTTTTATGAGTGATAGGAAAACTTACCGTGAACGAGGTGATGATGATGTGACATACATAGGTACAGTATTTTACAATAATTTTTACATTTACGTAAAATAGCGGCCGATATCCACAAACTTTTTTCCTTCTTTCAACATATCTAAGAGTACTAGCCTGCTGGCTAGTACAGTGGTAACACGCTGGCTTCGCATTCATGAGGTCGAAAGATCGGTTCCCGTCCAAGACCGAGAGTTTAAGCTGTTTACTGGCAGGAACTGCTGTGGGTGGACACCACAGTGGGGGGTTGGGGCTTACCCTGGCTGACAAATACCCATTGTATTGAAATGGAAATAAAGTATTATTATTATTATTATTATTTCACTTTATCTACAATGGTTTACATTTTCCTTTGCCGCTTAGGATCACTACAAGAAGCCTTAAAAGATGAAGGATGCTTGGGAGGCATTGAAAAGGTTAAATATGCGAGTAAAAAAATCACAAGCAAAACATATTAATAATAATAAGCACAACGTGAATGGCGCACACGAGTGAGGCGAGACAATGGAAGATGGTGGAAGCCTTTGTCCAAAACGCTGATAGCGGTATCGTATTTTACATGTTGCAATACTGTTAGTATTTATGTTTTTTACTATTTTTTACTGTTTTATTATTCTTAGGCTAAAAAATACGTTTTTTTTAATCAATAAAATCATGAAACTACTGGAAATATAAATATATATGCTAGCTCACGTAGCTGCGACCCCAATACATTGTACGCTATCGAACACAAGCAAAATGTTTAATAAGCACAATGTGAACGGCGCACACGTGAGGTAGACTGAACGAGTCTTTGTCCGAAACGCTGATAGCGGTATCGTATTTTACATGTTAAAATACTGTTAGTATTTATGTTTTTTACTATTTTTTACTGTTTTATTATTCTTAGGCTAATAAATACGTTTTTTTATCAATAAAATCATGAAACAACTGGAAATATAAATATATATGCTAGCTCACGTAGCTGCGACCCCAATTCATTGTACGCTATCGAACACTATTTCGCATGATGCAATACTGTGAGTTATACTGTACGTACGTATATCATTCAGTTATTAGTACAATGTATATTAATTTAAAATTCATTTACTTGTGTGATGATTGTACAAAATCTATTGTATTTATTCATTGTAATTTGGACCAAATATTCCTTTTGTAAAGATTATGCTGTACTTTTCAAAAGAGGTGGTCAATAAATGTATCTATCTATCTATCTATCTAAATTTATGTTTTTTACTATTTTTTACTGTTTTATTATTCGTAGGCTGGGAAATAATTTTTTTTTATCAATTAGATAATGAAATATGTTTTTTTTAATACAAATAAAAATGAAAATACTGAATTTTTTTTTTTTAAATATTTTAATATTTTTGCATATACCCATAAAATAAAATAATAATTCATCTAAAAAAAAAACGCGATACAGTGAGAACGCAAACCAAGAAACGCGAATAACCGGGGGAACACTGTATATACAGTGATCCTTCGCTGTATCGCGTTTCTTAGCTCGCGTTTTCACTGTACCGCGATTTTTTGGGGCAAATTTTTTTTTTCTTTTGGGTATATGCAAAAATATTAAAATATTAAAAAAATAAAAATTTTAAGGATTTCAATTTTTTTTATTAAAAAAAACATTTCATTATCTAATTGATAAAAAAAAAAAAAAATTATTTCCCAGCCTACGAATAATAAAACAATAAAAAAAATAAATTTAGATATACAGTATAACTCACAGTATTGCATCATGTGAAATAGTGTCCGATAGCGTACAATGTATTGGGTCGCAGCTACGTGAGCTAGCATATATATTTATATTTACAGTAGTTTCATGATTTATTGATAAAAAAAGTATTTCTTAGACTAAGAATAATAAAACAGTAAAAAATAGTAAAAAACATAAATACTAACAGCATTGAACTATGTAAAATACGATACCGGTATCAGCGTTTTGGAAAACGTAAAGGGTCGAATCTAAGTAAGATAGTACATATTGAAATTTTCATTATTTTATCGATAAAACAAGTATTTTATAGCCTAAGAGTAATAAAACCATAAAAAATAGTAAAAAACATAAATTTAGATATATAACTCACAGTATTAAATAGTAAAAAACATAAATTTAAATATATAACTCACAGTATTGCATCATGTGAAATAGTGTCCGATAGCGTACAATGTATTGGGGTCGCACCTACGTGAGCTAGCATATATATTAAAATTTCCAGTAGTTTCATGACTTTATTGATAAAAAAAAAACCTATTTCTTAGCCTAAGAATAATAAAAGAGTAAAAAATGGCAAAAAACATAAATTCTAACAGTACTGCAACATGTAAACTACGATACCGCTATCAGCGTTTCAGACAAAGACTCGTACAGTCTAACTCACGTGTGCGCCATTCACGTTGCACTTACCAATATGTTTTGCTTGTGATTTTTTTACTCGCATATTTTAACCTTTGCAATGCCTCCCAAGCATCCTTCATCTTCTAAGGCTTCTTGTAGTGAGCCTAAGCGGAAAAGGAAAATGTTAACCATAACAGATAAGGTGAAAGTCTTAGATATGTTGAAAGAAGGAAAAAGGTTTACGGATGTCGGCCGCTATTTTGGCCTCAATGAATAACAGCCGTAAAGCTGTTATTGGCTGCGGAATAATTTCCTCTGGCGTCTACAAACTCGTTACCACCTCATTCACGGTAAGTTTACCTATCACGTACATATAAATTTACGTTGCATACTGTTATTTATAAAGTAAAGGGTGGTTTTTTAACAGTGCAGGGAGGGTTTATACAGTAAACGTAAAAATAATTGTAAAATACATATGTACATGAGTATGTCATATAAATTTATGCTTGCATGCTGTTATTTATGAAGTAAAGGGTGGTTTGTTAACAGTACAGGGAGGGTTTATACAGTTTATATGGTGTAAACGTAAAAATAAAATATCTATGTACATATAGGCTGATCCTACTCAGCGATTTTCCTGTCTCGCGCCAGTTTCCGGAACCGAACCTTCGCGATTATTGAAGGAACACTGTATATATAAATATATATACAGTGATCCTTCGCTGTATCGTGCTTCTTGGCTCGCGATTTCACTGTACCGCGATATTTGTTTTTATTTCCCCCCCCCCCCCGTGTTCCCCCCCTTATCGCAGTAGTTTGGTTCCGGGACCCGACGCGAACCAGGAAACCCGTGAAGTAGGATCAGCCTACCAAAAAAAAAAAAAAAAATTTAAGATGATTATGACACCAGGACAGGCCAAAAATGATAAAATAAAATGGCTTTTATCAGGCTGTAAAGAGAAACAGAGATGGAGAGTGTAATGACCTGTCAGATGTGAAGGGATTATAAAATATGTGTAATGAATATCCAGCTCTCTGCTGGGTTTACTTTACCTCTGGATTACTTTCATGAAGTCTATTCTAAAAATTCTCCTTAGATCTTATTATTATTATTATTATTATCATTATTGGCAATAATAATTTTCCTTTGATGATGATTGGGGAGATTATTATTATTATTATTATTATTATTATTGTCATTATTTCTACGAATTCATAATTAAACCAATATTTTTACTATAAATAATGTAGTTTTGGTTGAATGAACACGAGTTACTTAAGGATTCTCTCTCTCTCTCTCTCTGCCAGTGTGTCCTATTTTACTGTTAAATGTCTTCACTACCCCTTTCTTGCTCCGTACTTCTCTGCTGTCATGAGGACGTCCCTGGATCCAGACGCACCCAGGCTCCCACTTCGAGCAGGAGGTCATAACCTTATCAGGGTGGTGAGTGACTCTCCGTGGCCTTGACATCGACCTGCCAGTGCAGGCGGCTGTCCCAGATTTACCACCCTGGCGTGTCCCCCTCCCCGCTGTCACATATACACCGACCTCGAAGGATGTCTATCCCCCCTTGCAGAGACAGTTAGCTCTGGAGACTATCGCTGATGTATCCATATCTGTCCCTGCAGCACACCACGTCTATGTTGATGGTTCTGTGCAAGCAGATGGGAGGGCGGCATGTGCTGTGTTTTCCCCCACCATGGAGCCGCCTGTGCCGGCTGATTCATGGATTGGCCGTAGACTACCCACCTCGTCGAGCTCCACCTACTGTGAACTGAATGCCATCTTGGATGCCGTGACTCTCCTTGTTCGACGACGAGTGAATGGGGTAATAATTTGTGACTCCCAATCGGCCCTACAAGCCCTATCCTCGCCAAGACCTATCTGTGGCCGTGCTGTGGGAGATATACTATGTCGCCTCGCGGCCGCTCGGGATGCTTCTCTTGTTGTGTCGTTTATATGGACTCCATCCCACATTGGGCTGACTGGCAACGACACAGCGGATCGTCTTGCCAAGGCGGCCTGTATGCTGGATGGGCATGCTGTGGACGCTGAGCCCTCCCTTCGATGCCTACGTAACATCATCTACTCAGCTGGGTTTGCCATGACGGTCCAGCTCAGGGACACGGAGAGGGCCAACAGTGTGTCCATACAGCACCATGATCACTTTCTTCACAGTCGCTACAAGTATCGCAGACGCGGATTAATGGTGCGGAAAAACAATGTAGTTAGTGCTCGGCTCAGAATGGGGTATCGGCCTTTATGGCAGGTCTCCCAGACTCTAGATATGCCACAGTACACCTCCTGTAAATTATGCGACCGTCTTAATGCTAACACTCTTGACCACTATTGTCTTCAGTGCCCCACAGTGAGAGATGTTTTACCACGAGGTCAGAACTTAATACAGATCTGCTCATTTTTACTTAATGATGACAACCTTGATGTTATTCTTGCTCGTTATCCTCACTTTGGTGGCCATTAATTATATTGAATTATACATATATTTTCTATATGTTGCTGTACAATTCTGTTTGTGCATTCTGCGTTTCTCTTAGCTTTACTTTTGCTTATAATGTACTCTGTGCTGCCATACTGTGAGTTGTGTGTTAGTATGCAGCAATGTTTTATCAATGTGTACACCTCCCTGTAAACTATGTTCAATTCTTTGTTTTATATCCATTTGAAGCATTATTTGTATGAACTCATGTAATGTCTGACGCCTTGGCGCAATAAATTAATAAAATAAAATAAAAAATAATCTCTCTCTCTGTCTCTCTCTCTCTCTCTGTCTCTGTCTCTCTCTCTCTCTAACATTCTATTCTACCCAACACCCCACACTCTCTTTGTCCCAGCCAACTACGGAGGGGCACTTTACACAGTTATTAAAGGTAAATAAACTAACAGATGTACAAACAATGATGAGCCCTTAATAATAATAATAAAGATGATGATGATAATAATCTCCACATACATCATCAAAGGAAAATTATAGTTGCCAATGATAATAATAATAATAATAATAATAATAATAATAAATAATAATAATAATAATAAGATCTAAGCAAAATTATTAAAATAGACATCATGAAAGTAATGCAGAGGTATATTAAAACCCAGCAGAGAGCTGGATATTCATTACACATCTTTTATAATCCCTTCATATGTGACAGGTCATTACACTCTCCATCTCTGTTTCTCTTTACAACCTGATAAGGTCTGTAAAAAAAAAAAAAAAAAAAAAAAATATATATATATATATATATATATACATACATACATATACCTTGGCTGTTTCCCCCTTTAATTGGGGGGTAGCCGACATAAAAAAAGGAAAACAGTTTGGGGAGAAGTTATTCTCCCCTCTACTCCCCTCCTTCCTTGACGTCTCACAAGAGATTGGTACAACGGGGGGGATTCCTAGTCCCCCCGCCCCGTCCACTTTTAGTCGCCTTTTACGACACGCAGGGAATACGGTGAGGCTATTCTTTGATATTGTGCCCGCCCCACAGGGCACTTATATATATATATATATATATATATATATATATATATATATATATATATATATATATATATATATATATATATATATATATATATATATATATATATATATATATATTGCCAAAAAAAAAAAAAAACGCGAAACAGTGAGAACGCGAACCAAGAAACGCGAATAACCGGGGGAACACTGTATATGCAAAACTATTAAAATATTAAAAATATAAAAATTTTCAGTATTTTCATTTTTTTATTGAAAATAACATATTTCATTATCTAATTGATAAAAAAAAAAATTATTTCCCAGCCTACGAATAATAAAAGAGTAAAAAATAGTTAAAAACATAAATATAGATATACAGTATAACTCACAGTATTGCATCATGTGAAATAGTGTCCGATAGCGTACAATGTATTGGGGTCGCAGTTACATGAGCTATCATATATATTTATATTTCCAGTAGTTTCATGATTTTATTGATAAAAAAAATTTATTTCTTAGCGTAAGAATAATAAAACGGTAATAAATAGTAAAAAACATAAATACTAACAGTATTGCACCATGTAAAATACGATACCGGTATCAGCATTTCGGAAAACGAAAAGGGTTGAACCTACGTAAGATAGTACATAATGAAATTTTCATTATTTTATTGATAAAACAAGTATTTCCTAGCCTAAGAGTAATAAAACAGTAAAAATAGTAAAAAAACATAAATTTAGATATATAACTCACAGTACTGCATCATGTGAAATAGTGTCCAATAGTGTACAATGTATTGGGGTCGCACCTACGCGAGCTGGCATATATATTTAAATTTCCAGTAGTTTCATGATTTTAATGATAAAAAAACGTATTTGTTAGCCTAAGAATAATAAAACAGTAAAATATAGTAAAAAACATAAAGACTAACAGTATTGCAACATGTAAAATACAATACCGCTATCAGCGTTTCGGACAAAGGCTTGTACCATCTTCAATTGTCTCGCCTCACTCGTTCAGTCTAACTCATGTGTGCGCAGTTCACGTCGTGCTTATTAATACGTTTTGCTTGTGATTTTTTTACTCGCATATTTTAACCTTTGCAATGCCTGCCAAGCATTCTTCATCTTCTAAGGCTTCTTGTAGTGAGCCTAAGTGGCTAAGGAAAATGTTAACCATAACAGATAAGGTGTAACTATTAGATATGTTGAAAGAAGAAAAAAGGTTAACGGATGTCGGCTGCTATTTTGGCCTCAATGAAAAACGGCCGTAAAGCTGTTATTGGCTGCGGAATAATTTCCTCTGGCGTCTACAAACTCATTACCACCTCATTCACAGTAAGTTTACCTATCACATACATATAAATTTACATTGCATGGTGTTATTTATAAAGTAAAGGGTGGTTGTTAACAGTGCAGGGAGGGTTTATACAGTAAACGTAAAAATAATTGTAAAACACCTATGTACATGAGTATGTCAAATAAATTTACGCTTGTATGCTGTTATTTATGAAGTAAAGGGTGGTTTGTTAACAGTACAGGGAGGGTTTATACAGTTTATACAGTGTAAACGTAAAAATAAATTAAAATATCTCTATACATACAGGCTGATCCTACACCGCAATTTTCCTGTCTCGCGCCGGATCCCGGAACCGAACCTTCGCGATAATTGAAGGAACACTGTATAAGTGTTCCTTCAATTATCGCGAAGGTTCGGTTCCGGGACCCGGTGCGAGACAGGAATTTCGCGGAGTAGGATCACCCTATATGTACATAGATATTGTAATTAATTTTTACGTTTACACTGTATAAACTGTATAAGCCCTCCCTGTACTGTTAACTAACCACCCTTTACTTAATAAATAACAGCATGCAAGTGTAAATTTATATGAAAGTGATAGATAAATTACTATGAATGAGGTGGTAACGACATGACATACTCATGTACAAAGGTATTTTACAATTATTTATACGTTTACTGTATAAACCCTCCCTGCACTGCTAAAAAAACCACCCTTTACTTTATATAAAACAGCACGCAACGTAAATTCATATGTAAGTGATAGGTAAACTTACTGTGAATGAGGTGGTAATGAGTTTGTAGACGCCAGAGGAGTTGATTCCGCAGCCAATAACAGCTTTACGGCTGTTATTCATTGAGGCCAAAATAGCGGCCGACATATCTAAGAGTTTCAACTTATCTGTTATGGTTAACATCTTCCTTTGCCACTTAGGCTCATTACCAGAAGCCTTAGAAGATGAAGGATGCTTGGGAGGCATTGCAAAGGTTAAAATATGCGAGTAGAAAAATCTCAAGCAAAACGTATTAATAAGCACAACGCGAACGGCACACACGTGAGTTAGACTGAACGAGTGAGGCGAGACAATGGAAGATGTTGGGAGAACCAAACTTCAATGAAAAAAACAATCAGACCCCATGATACAGATCTCTCACTCATTAAGCCAATAGCATTCCATGAACTATCTCACGTAGGTGCAAGCCTTTGTCCGAAACACCGATACCGGTATCGTATTTTACATGGTGCAATACTATTAGTATTAATTTTTTTACTATTTTTTACTCTTTTATTATTCTTAGGCTAAGAAATATGTTTTTTTATCAATAAAATCATGAAACTACTGGAAATTTTAATATATATGCTAGCTCACGTAGGAGCGACCCCAATACATTGTACGCTATCGGACAGTATTTCACATGATGCAATACTGTGAGTTATATATCTAAATTTATGTTTTTAACGATTTTTTACTGTTTTATTACTCTTAGGCTAGGAAATACTTGTTCAATCAATAAAATAATGAAAATTTCAATATGTACTATCTCACGTAGGTGCGACCCTTTTCGTTTTTCCGAAACTCTAATACCGGTATCGTATTTTACATGGTGCAATACTGTTAGTATTTATGTTTTTTACTATTTTTTACTGTTTTATTATTCTTAGCCTAAGAAATACGTTTTTTATCTATAAAATCATGAAACTACTGGAAATTTTAATATATGCTAGCTAACGTAGGTGCGACCCTTTGCGTTTTCCGAAATGCTGATACCGGTATCGTACTTTCTATGGTGCAGAGTTACATGTTGAAATTTATGTTTTTTTACTATTTCTTACTGTTTTATTATTCGTAGGCTGGCAAATAAATTTTTTTTATCAATTATATAATGACATTTTTTTTTCAATAAAAAAATGAAAATACTGAAAATTTTTATTTTTTTAATATTTTAATATTTTTGCATATACCCCCAAAAAAACAAAAAAATATGAAAAGAAAATCGCGGTACAGTTAATTCGCGAGGGAAGAAACGCGACAGAGCGAAGTATCACTGTGCGTATATATATATATATATATATATATATATATATATATATATATATATATATATATATATATATATATATATATATATATATATATATATATATATATATATATATAGTTTCATGATTTTTTGATAAAAAAAAAAGTATTTCTTAGCCTAAGAATAATAAAACAGTAAAATATGGTAAAAAAACATAAATACTAACAGTATTGCACCATGTAAAATACGATACCGTTATCAGCGTTTCGGAAAACGAAAAGGGTCGCACCAACGTGAGATAGTACATATTGAAATTTTCATTATTTTATTGATAAAACAAGTATTTCCTAGCCTAAGAGCAATAAAACAGTAAAAAATATTAAAAAACTTAAATTTAGATATATAACTCACAGTATTGCATCATGTGAAATACTGTCCAATAGCGTACGATGTATTGGGGTCGCACCTACGTGAGCTAGCATATATTAAAATTTCCAGTAGTTTCATGATTTTATTGATAAAAAAACGTATTTCTTAACCTAAGAATAATAAAGCAGTAAAAAATAGTAAAAAACATAAATACTAACAGTATTGCACCATGTAAAATACGATACCGCTATCAGCGTTTCGGACAAAGGCTTGCAACTACCTGAGATAGGTCATGGAATGCTATTGGCTGAAAGAGTGAGAGACGACGAATCACAGAATTGTTTTCCTGTATGTTCTGTATCATGGGGTCTGATTGGCTTTTTCATTGAAGTTTGGATCTCCCACCATCTTCCATTGTCTCGCCTTACTCGTTCAGTCTAACTCACGTGTGCGCCGTTCACGTTGTGCTTATTAATACGTTTTGCTTGTGATTTTTGTACTCGCGTATTTCAACCTTAGCAATGCCTCCCAAACATCCTTCATCTTCTAAGGCTTTTGGTAGTGAGCCTAATCGGCAAAGAAAGATGATAACCATAACAGATAAGGTGAAACTATTAGATATGCTGAAAGAAGGAAAAATGTTTACGGATGTCGGACGCTATTTTGGCCTCAATGAATAACAGCCGTTAAGCTGTTATTGGCTGCGGAATAATTTCCTCTTGAGTCTACAAACGTCATTACCACCTCATTCACGGTAAGTTTACCTATCACGTACATAAAAATTTAAGTTGCATGCTGTTATTTATAAATTAAAGGGTGGTTTTTTAACAGTGCAAGGAGGGTTTATACAGTAAACGTAAAAATAATTGTAAAATACCTATGTACATGAGTATGTCATGTCATTACCACCTCATTCGTAGTAAGTTTATCTATCACCTTCATATAAATTTACGCTTGCATGCTGTTATTTATGAAGTAAAGGTTGTTTTGTTAACAGTACAGAGAGTGTTTATGCAGTTTATACAGTGTAAACGTAAAAATAAATTAAAATATCTATGTACATATAGGGTGATCCTACTTCGCGGGTTCCCGAACCTAACCTTCGCAATAAACGAAGGATCACTGTAAATATATATATATATATATATATATATATATATATATATATATATATTATATATATATATATATATATATATATATATATATATATATATATATATATACAGTGTTGCCTTACTTATCACGGTAGTTCGGTTTCGGGACCCGGCGCGAACCAGGAAATCCGCGAAGTAGGATCTGCCTGTATGTACATAGATATTTTAATATAAATTTACGTTTACGCTGTATAAACCTCCCTGCACTGTTAAAAAAACACCCTTTACATTATAAATAACAGCAAGCAACGTAAATTTTCAAGAAAGTGATAGATAAAATTACGGTGAATGAGGTGATAATGACGTGACATACATACTCATTTACAATTATTTTTTCGTTTACGTACTGTATAAACCCTCCCTGCACTGTTAAAAAAAACACCCTTAACATTATAGATAACAGCAAGCAACGTAAATTTTTATGAAAGTGATAGGAAAACTTACCGTGAATGTGATGATGACGTGACATACATACTCATTTACAATTATTTTTTCGTTTACGTACTGTATAAACCCTCCCTGCACTGTTAAAAAAACACCCTTTACATTATAAATAACAGCAAGCAACGCAAATTTTTATGAAAGTGATAGATAAAATTACGGTGAATGAGGTGATAATGACGTGACATACATACTCATTTACAATTATTTTTTCGTTTACGTACTGTATAAACCCTCCCTGCACTGTTAAAAAAACACCCTTTTCATTATAAATAACAGCAAGCAATGTAAATTTTTATGAAAGTGATAGATAAAATTACGGTGAACGAGGTGATAATGACGTGACATACATACTCATTTACAATTATTTTTCCATTTACGTACTGTATAAACCCTCCCTGCACGGTTTAAAAAACACCTTTTACATTATAAATAACAGCAAGCAACGTAAATTTTTATGAAAGTGATAGATAAAATTCCGGTGAATGAGGTGATAATGACGTGACATACATACTGATTTACAATTATTTTTTCGTTTACGCACTGTATAAACCCTCCCTGCACTGTTAAAAAAACACCCTATACATTATAAATAACAGCAAGCAACGTAAATTTTTATGAAAGTGATAGATAAAATTACGGTGAATGAGGTGATAATGACGTGACATACATACTCATTTACAATTATTTTTTTCGTTTACGTACTGTATAAACCCTCCCTGCAATGTTAAAAAAACACCCTTTACATTATAAATAACAGCAAGCAACGTAAATTTTTATGAAAGTGATAGATAAAATTACGGTGAATGAGGTGATAATGACGTGACATACATACTCATTTACAATTATTTTTTCGTTTACGTACTGTATAAACCCTCCCTGCACTGTTAAAAAAACACCCTTTACATTATAAATAACAGCAAGCAACGTAAATTTTTATGAAATTGATAGATAAAATTACGGTGAATGAGGTGATAATGACGTGACATACATACTCATTTACAATTATTTTTTTGTTTACGTACTGTATAAACCGTCCCTGCAATGTTAAAAAAAACACCCTTTACATTATAAGTAACAGCAAGCAACGTAAATTTTTATGAAAGTGATAGATAAAATTACGGTGAATGAGGTGATAATGACGTGACATACATACTCATTTACAATTATTTTTTTCGTTTACGTACTGTATAAACCCTCCCTGCAATGTTAAAAAAAACACCCTTTACATTATAAATAACAGCAAGCAACGTAAATTTTTATGAAAGTGATAGATAAAATTAAAGTGAATGTGGTGATAATGACTTGACATACATACTCATTTACAATTATTTTTTCGTTTACGTACTGTATAAACCCTCCCTGCACTGTTAAAAAAAACACCCTTTACATTATAAATAACAGCAAGCAACGTAAATTTTTATGAAATTGATAGATAAAATTACGGTGAATGAGGTGATAATGACGTGACACATACTCATTTACAATTATTTTTTCGTTTACGTACTGTATAAACCGTCCCTGCAGTGTTAAAAAAACACCCTTTACATTATAAGTAACAGCAAGCAACGTAAATTTTTATGAAAGTAATAGATAAAATTACGGTGAATGAGGAGATAATGACGTGACATACATACTCATTTACAATTATTTTTTTCGTTTACGTACTGTATAAACCCTCCCTGCAATGTTAAAAAAAACACCCTTTACATTATAAATAACAGCAAGCAACGTAAATTTTTATGAAAGTGATAGATAAAATTACGGTGAATGAGGTGATAATGACGTGACATACATACTCATTTACAATTATTTTTTCGTTTACGTACTGTATAAACCGTCCCTGCAATGTTAAAAAAACACCCTTTACATTATAAGTAACAGCAAGCAACGTAAATTTTTATGAAAGTGATAGATAAAATTACGGTGAATGAGGTGATAAAGACGTGACATACATACTCATTTACAATTATTTTTTCGTTTACGTACTGTATAAACCCTCCCTGCACTGTTAAAAAAACACCCTATACATTTTAAATAACAGCAAGCAATTTTTTATGAAAGTGATAGATAAAATTACGATGAATGAGGTGATGATGACGTGACACACATACTCATTTACAATTATTTTTTCGTTTACGAACTGTATAAACCCTCCCTGCACTTTTAAAAAAACACCCTTTACATTATAAATAACAGCAAGCAACGTAAATTTTTATGAAAGTGATAGATAAAATTACGGTGAATGAGGTGATAATGACGTGACATACATACTCAATTACAATTATTTTTTCGTTTACGTACTGTATAAACCCTCCCTGCACTGTTAAAGAAACACCCTTTACATTATAAATAACAGCAAGCAACGTAAATTTTTATGAAAGTGATAGATAAAATTACGGTGAATGACGTGATAATGACGTGACATACATACTCATTTACAATTATTTTTTCGTTTACGTACTGTATAAACCCTCCCTGCACTGTTAAAAAAACACCCTTTACATTATAAATAACAACAAGCAACGTAAATTTTTATGAAAGTGATAGATAAAATTACGGTGAATGAGGTGATAATGACGTGACATACATACTCATTTACAATTATTTTTTCGTTTACGTACTGTATAAACCCTCCCTGCACTGTTAAAGAAACACCCTTTACATTATAAATAACAGCAAGCAACGTAAATTTTTATGAAAGTGATAGATAAAATTACGGTGAATGACGTGATAATGACGTGACATACATACTCATCTACAATTATTTTTTCGTTTACGTACTGTATAAACCCTCCCTGCACTGTTAAAGAAACACCCTTTACATTATAAATAACAGCACGCAACGTAAATTTTTATGAAAGTGATAGATAAAATTACGGTGAATGAGGTGATAATGACGTGACATACATACTCATTTACAATTATTTTTTCGTTTACATACTGTATAAACCATCCCTGCACTGTTAAAAAAACACCCTTTACATTATAAATAACAGCAAGCAACGTAAATTTTTATGAAAGTGATAGATAAAATTACGATGAATGAGCTGATGATGACGTGACGCACATACTCATTTACAATAATTTTTTCGTTTACGAACTGTATAAACCCTCCCTGCACTGTTAAAAAAAACACCCTTTACATTATAAATAACAGCAGGCAACGTAAATTAAAAAAAAAAAATGAAAATACTGAAAATGTTTTTTTTCAATATTTTAATATTTTTGCGTATACCCATAAAATAAATTAATAATTTATCCAAAAAAAAAAAACCGATAAAGTGAGAACGCGAACCAAGAAGCGCGAATAACCGGGGTAACACTGTAATTACTAAGCCAAGGCGCTACCAACTACACCACAGAAGGTTAAAAGGAAACAGACCTTATAGCTTATATCTGCTATACTAGGAACGAAAGCATTCTATCTGAATGCCACTATGTTCACATTAAAGTTTCCCATACCTTACTCGTAGTTTCGTTTTCACATTTAATTCAACTCCCAATCTCATTCGGGACCAACAATAACAAAATAAGCACATTACATACGTGAAAGCACGAGTCATTTTTACCCCGACCGGGACTTGAACCTAGGACTTATAATTACTAAGCCAAGGCGCTACCAACTACACCACAAAAGGTTAAAAAGAAACGGACCTTTTAGCTTATATCTGCTATACTAGGAATGAACGCATTCTATCTGAATGCCACTATGTTCATAACGTTGTTCCGAATTACAGTGTTCCCCCAGCTATTAACGTTTCTTGGTTCGCGGTCTCACTGTATCGCGGTTATCTTTTTATAAATTATTATTTTATTTTATGGGTATATGCAAAAATATTAAAATAAAAAAAAAAATTCTCAGTATTTAAATTTTTTTCATTGAAAAAAAAACATACTTCATTATCTAATTGATAAAAATAATTTATTTCCCAGCCTACGAATAATAAAACAGTAAAAAATAGTAAAAAACATAAATTTAGATAGATAGATAGATACGTTTATTGACCACCTCTTTTGAAAAGTACAGTATAATCTTTACAAAAGGAATATTTGGTCCAAATTACAATGAATAAATACAATAGATATTGTACAAGCATCAAATAAGTAAACGAATTTTAAATTAATATACATAGTACTAATAACTGAATGATATACGTACGTACAGTATAACTCACATTGCATCATGCGAAATAGTGTTCGATAGCATACAATGTATTGGGGTCGCAGCTAGGTGAGATAGCATATATATTTATATTTCCAGTAGTTTCATGATTTTATTGATAAAAAAAACGTATTTATTAGCCTAAGAATAATAAAATAGTAAAAAATAGTAAAAAAAACATAAATACTAACAGTATTGCAACATGTAAAATACGATACCGCTATCAGCGTTTCAGACAAAGACTCGTTCAGTCTAACTCACGTGTGCGCCGTTCACGTTGTGCTTATTAAACGTTTTGCTTGTGTTCGATAGCGTACAATGTATTGGGGTCGCAGCTACGTGAGCTAGCATATATATATATATATTTCCAGTAGTTTCATGATTTTATTGATAAAAAAAGTATTTCTTAGCCTAAGAATAATAAAAGAGTAAAAAATACTTAAAAACATAAATACTAACAGTATTGCAACATGTAAAATACGATACCGCTGTCAGCGTTTCGGACAAAGGCTTCCATTATCTTCCACTGTCTCGCCTCACTCGTGTGCGCCATTCACGTTGTGCTTATTAATATTAATATGTTTTGCTTGTGATTTTTTTACTCGCATATTTTAACCTTTGCAATGCCTCCCAAGCATCCTTCATCTTCTAAGGCTTCTTTTGGTGAGCCTAAGCGGCAAAGGAAAATGTTAACCATTGTAGATAAAGTGAAACTCTAAGATATGTTGAAAGAAGGAAAAAAGTTTGTGGATGTCGCCCGCTATTTTACGTAAACTTAAAAATTATTGTAAAATACTGTACCTATGTATGTCAAGTCATCATCACCTCATTCACGGTAAGTTTTCCTATCACTTTCATAAAAAATTACGTTGCTTGCTGTTATTTATAATGTAAAGGGTGTTTATTTAACAGTACAGGGAGGGTTTATACAGTGTAAGCGTAAAAATATATTAAAATATCTATGTACATATAGGCTGATCTTACTATGCGGATTTCCTGGTTCGCGCCGGGTCCCGGAACCGAACTACCGCGGTATGGGGGGGAACACTGTACATCGTTTTGCCGTTACGTTAAAAGCCAATAAATAATTAATAAATTATTAGTAAATTAATTTTTCGACTACTTGGCTGGTGCGGTAAATTCAAACTGCGCACACTGTTCAGTTTATGAGCGCAGCAGAGGAATACACAGCTAGCAGCACTGCTGTATTCATATTTATCAAGTTACTGGCTTTATTAATTTATATATTCGGTTATATTGAAGGATTATATTGAATTTAAAAAAATTAAAAAACCCATAGCCGTAAACATGATTTTATTTGCAATACACACGAATACACGGCTAGCAAGCAACACAGCTGTATTCATATATATATCAAGTTATTGCTTTATTTATTTATTTTTTTATATATTCGGTTATGTTGAAGGATAATATTGACTTAAAAAAAAAATACATAGCCCTCTATACAATCTGATTCAAATACACAGCCAGCAACACAGCTGTATTCGCATTTATCAAGTTATTGGCTTTATTTATTCATTATTTTATATATTAGGTTATATTGAAGGATTATATTGAATCAAAAACAAAACACATACCTGTATTCGAATCTATCAAGTTAATGCTTTACTTATTTATAATTTTTATATACAGTGGTGACCCTAATCCATGAACCCCAGTTCCCATGAAGAAACCTACCCAAGAACAAAATTTCCAACAAATTTTGACCCAAATCACGAACAACAACCAACCCACAAACACACATGTGCCGGCCAGGCAACCACGTTTCCCGCTCGCCTGCTCTCAGCTCTGCATTTGTGCCTGCGCTGTGTAGTTCATTCGTGATCTCTTTGTAGCTTTTGCTTTGTTTTGCATTGCTTTGCCTTTCAGATAGCCCTTATTATGGTTCCTAAGAGAGTTAAAAGCATTAGTGATAGTGGTATCAAACATCCTAGACAAGTAACATTGGAAACAAAGCGAGAAATCATTTGTAAGCATGAAAATGGTGTTCGGATGTCTGATCTCGCTATGAAGCATCATACACCTTGTTCGCTTTTTCCGATTTTTTTTTAACCACAAAATTGCAATAGTGCCCCTAAAAAATAACAGTAAAATAATACGAAATACACGAATAACGCCAATGCAAAAAATTCGAAAACATTTTCATTTTAGCAAAAAAAATTGTGGGTGCATCAGCTGATACGGAAGTGGCAAAACATTTGCCGATAGAGGTTCGTTCTCTCGCATCCTCCTCCTCTTCTACTGTTTAATACAATCGAATATTATGAAGAAAACTGAAAAAAGCATTAAGAACAAACAGTAAGCAAATTTTCTATATAATATCGTCAGGGAAATAGCGTGCGAGGGTGCATTAGCTGATACGGAAGTAGCAAAATGTTTGCCAACAGGTGTCCTTTCTCCCGCATCCTCCTCCTTTTCTATTGCTTGATGCGATCGAATATTATGAAGAAAATTGAAAAAAAGCTTTAAGAACAGTCAGTAAACAAATTTTCGATATAATATCGTCAGGGAAATAGTATGCGAGGGTGCATGAGCTGATACGGAAGTGGCAAAATATTTGACGACAGAGGTTCGTTCTCCTGCATCCTCATCCTCTTCAACCGTTTAATGCGATCGAATATTATGAAAAATATTGAAAAAAAGCATTAAGAACAAACAGCAAACAAACTTTCGATATAATATCGTCAGGGAAATAGTGTGCGAGGGTGCATCAGCTGATATGGAAGTGACAAAACGTTTGCCGACAGAGGTTCGTTCTCCCGCATCCTCCTCCTCTTTTACCGCTTAATACAATCAAATATTATGAAGAAAATTGAAAAAAAGCATTAAGAACAAACAAAAAACAAACTTTCGATATAATATCGCCAGGGAAATAGCGTGCAAGGGTGCATCAGCTGATATGGAAGTGACAAAACGTTTGCCGACAGAGGTTCGTTCTCCCGCATCCTCCTCCTCTTTTACCGCTTAATACAATATTATGAAGAAAATTGAAATAAAGCATTAAGAACAAGCAAAAAACAAACTTTCGATATAATATCGCCAGGGAAATAGCGTGTAGAGAATATATATACTTCATATAAGTTTCCCCGATATACGTTTTCTTTGTAACGAATTGTATAGTTTTCTTTTTCTCTCAGCTGACTTTGTTTACGATTAGACTTCGTGCAGCACAGTCGATAAGTAAAGAAGATAGAATAACGTTTAGAACCAAGGAATATTAATATGTAGTACTATAATCTTGAAAATTAGATAAACCCCAAATAGTGACTAAATAAATATTTTATGAGTAAGATATTGAGCCTTAATAGTGATAAGCATCAGCTGATACGGAAGCGGCAAAACGTTTTACGATAGAGATACGTTCTCCCGCATCCTACTCTTCTACTGCTTAATGCAATCGGATATTATGAAGATAATGGAAAAATAGCATTAAGAACAAACAGCAAACTCTTGCAATATAATATCGTCTGGGAAATAGCGTGCGAGTGCATCAGCTGATATGGAGGCGGCAAAACGTTTGCATCCTCGTTCTCACCGCCACCATGCAAGTCCCAGTGTACTGTATGCCTGTTGCCTACCACATAATAGAGTACAGTACAGTATGTTAAATTCTTGCTGTACAGTAAATCTGAATATCCTTTGTATACTCTTAAAAATAGATACAGGGCTTTCTGCATTGTTATGTACTTATAAAATATGTTTTTACTTATATCTTTGGCATAGTGCATCTATGTAAGGTTGTGGAATGTATCTATACACTTTATCATTGTTTCCTATGGAAAATTACTCGTTTGTTTTCGCGATTTTCGATTTACCCGTCACTTCTGAGAACCTATTTCTACGTTATTCCAAGAACAAGGTGTATAGCGAAATCGACTATCTGTACTATTTTAACAGTAAACAAATTTACAAGGTGGCTGACGTGGCTAAGGGATTAAATATATTAACAAAGAAGAGGTGAAAGTTGATAGAAGAGGTAGAAAAATTATTGTTGCTGTGGATAAATGAAAAATAGCTGGTTGGTAATAGTATTACCGAGGCCATAATATGCGCTAAAGCTTTGCAAATCCCCCAAGATTTAGTAGCAAGCTCTCAGAGTTCTAGTGGCGCTAAAGTTGACGAATTTAAAGCCAGCAGAAGCTGGTTTGAACACTTTCGTCGACGAACTGGGATTCATAGCATCATTAGACATAGAGAGGCGGCTACTTCTAATCAAAAGGCAGCGGAGTCTTACGTGAAGGAATTCGCTAAATTTATCGAGAACGAAGGTTAAATCCAGCAACAAGTTTTTAACTGTGATGAAACCGGACACTTTTGCAATAAACTGCCTAAAAGAACCTATGTAACCCAAGGGGAGAAGTCACTGCCTGGCCACAAACCAATGAAAGACAGGCTTACAATATTATTTTGTGCTAATGCTAGTGGAGATTGTAAGATCAAGCCTCTATTAGTTTACCACTAAGAAAATCCGCATGTTTTCAAGCTCAATAACGTGTTGAAGGCTAGCCTTCTGGTAATGTGGAGGTCAAATTCAAAAGCTTGGGTCACACGGATTTTATTCCTAGAGTGGTTGATTGAAGTGTTTGCGCCAGCATTGAAGAAATATCTTGAGGAAAATGATTTGTCCCTTAAGTGTCTCATAATGGATACTGCTCCTGCACATCCTCCAGGTGTGGAAGAAGATCTTGCTATACAGTACGACTTTATTAACGTCAAATTTCTGCCTCCCAACACTACTCCTATCCTCCAGCCCATGGACAAGCAAGTAATTCCTAATTTGAGGAAAGTGTATACAAAGGGTTTTTGCCAGATGTCTCTGGGTCACCAATGACATGGACTTGACCCTTTGTTATTTCTGGAAAGACCACTTTAATATCCTCAACTGCATTGGCCTCATTGACAAAGCATGGAAGGAGGTCTCATATCGCATGTTGAACTCCGCCTAGAGGAAACTTTGGCCAGCTTGTGTGACTGATAGAGACCTCGGAAGAATCAAGCAGGAGTTGTCTATCAAAATTGTGAATGAAATTGTGGCCACAAACAAAAGTTTGGGCTTGGAGGTCAATGAGGAGGATGTAAAGGAGCTGGAGGAGGACCACAAAGAAGAACTTACCACAGATGAGTTAATTGAGTTGCAACGTGAACAGGTGAAGATTTTCCAAGAGTAGCAGTCACCAGAGGAGGGGGATGAGAGGGTAAAGGTGTCCAGCGATGAATTTAAAGAAATATTTAGGAAGTGGAATGATGTGTTGGCTTTTATTGAGAATTCATCACTCAATGATCTCAATCTGTTCCATTTTCGCTCTCCCTCCACCAAATCCTCCTACTCACTGCCGCCTTTGCCACTTTGAGCGTACCCAACATGAAAATTTGCAAAACTTCCTCTTTGACTTTCCATAGGATGACTATTGCTTTTGGTCCCGCAACCCTGATCAAGTAGCCCTAAAAGTTGCCGAGATCATGACCTCGGGAATGAAGGCGTACATCCCCTCCTCTACAAAAACTTTCTCTCCCCCTAAACCTTGATTTGACCATGCCTACTCCATGGCTATCCAGGCCAGGAATCGGGCACACCGATTTTACCAAGCTTCTCCTTCTGATTTAACTCGCTCTGCTTTTATTGTAGCTAGGAATCGCAGTACTGCTCAGATTCGATGGTCTAAGGCTTCCTTTATAAGAAGGAAAGTTGATGACCTTAACTCCTCTCCCAGTGACAAATGCTTCTGGTCCTTGGCCAAAAACCTCTCCATAAACTTCTGCAACTCAAGCTTTCCCCTTCTCATTTATTCTGAAGGTTCTATAGCTTGTTCTCCCACTGACAAAAGCCACTCTTTGGCTCTCATTTTTCTGCCAACTCTTCCATAAACGGTTCCACTCCACCTATCCCTCAATCTTTTACCCCTCTCTAACCCTATGACCTCCCATATCCATTCTTCATGCAAAGTTCATTAGGTTATTCGCTCACTAAAGACGAACAAGGCATCTGGTCACAATGCTATCCCTGCAAGGTTCCTAAAGGAGTTTGTAGATGAACTGGCTCTCGTGCTTTGCCATCTTTTTTGCCTCATTCTGTCAACCAGTATCTATCCTTAATCTTGGAAGCATGCTCTAGTTCAACCTGTTCCTAAGACGGGTGACCACTCTATTCCTTCAAACTACCGACCTATTGCCCTAACCTTCTCCACTGCTAAAGTTTTCAAAATTTTGCTCAATGCTCATTTCTAGAAATGCCTTGAATCTAACTCACTTATCTCCCGATCACCAGTATGGCTTCCGCAAGGCAAGATCCACTGGTGACCTCCTGTCCTATCTTATTCATGTATGGTCATCTTCTCTAAGGAACTATGGGGAATCCTCTGTCATCGCCCTTGATATCTCTAAGGCTTTTGACAGAGTCTGGTACAAGGCTATATTGGCCAAACTCCCTGCCTATGGCTTTACCCCTTCTTTCTGTTCTCTGATTTTCAGCTGTCTCTCTGACCATTTTATATCTGTAATTGTTGATGGCGCAACATCTAGCCCTTTCTCTGTTACCAGTGGTGTACATAACATTCATGCCCAGGTGTGTCCCATGTGTAAGCTAGACAGTGGCTTCTCTGTTCTTTGTACCAGGCTAGCAATGTAATAAGCATTATCAAGGAGGTGAGAGGTTAATGGCTAAAATCTATTAGCGACTCACATTTCTTCCTCTGTCTTCTACAGCTAGTCTCATAATAAACTTCACATCATACATACACATATACGTGTATACTCGATAGAAATGAATAAGTAAACATACATGCACTTATGTTACACTGGTCTTTGTACCAGGCTAACGTCCATTAGACCCCCCCCATACTATAGGCTATGGGGTGTTCCTCCTTCTCTGAAATCCTATTGATGGAGGCATGACCAAGTGCCTGAACTGAGGTTATAAAAAGGGTCAACCCACAACCGAGGGAAGCAGAGAGAGCAGTCGTGGACGCCTATACAGTAAGCATTACGTTAAGGGGATGGGGGCATTGAGGCTTAGAGGAACAATGTAGCTTCTAAATAAATTAAGTGTTAAGTATCTTCGCATATCTATTATCAGCTCGCACACTGTAGCTCTGGTCTTTAGTGTAGAGAATATCCATACGACACTGGTAGACAACGATAGAATCAACATCTCATATGACATCGGGTGGCATACTGGTGAAACATGGCTTTACAGCTTCTGCTGGGATATTCATACCAAGCCTAAATTACCGTGAAGAGACAAGAAGTTATTTGCCAGTGAATCTCGTGCTTAAAAACAAATGCAAGATACAGAAGAATTTAACACGTTTGGAAGAAATGTCGAAGGTAGCACGAGTCATATATCACCCTCCTCATCCCCGTCTCCATATAGGAAAGGCGCCCAGCAGTAACAATTGTACCAAATATTTTGACACTGCGAAAAAGTTGCTGAAATATCGTTCACAAAGGCTGAGAAACGTCAAATGGAGAAACGAGTGGTCAACTTGGGAGGATATTGCTGCGCGAAACACGAAGTACTTCACCGTGCATAGGACTGTGAGTGAGAAGATGCCTGGGATTCTGAATCGGCGATCTTATGAGAGGTATGTGGACGATGTCGGCGAGAAAACCAGAGTCCAGAAGAAAGGAAAACCTCTTCCCCCATTACCGGAGGTAGTGACATCCTTCAAGCAGCATCTCAAATAGCTAAGTACTTATAATTTTTATCCAGTGAGTAATGGGACTACTATTAAAAGAAATTGAGGTTGGAGGACTCGGTCATTTTACTTTGTAGACATACTTTAATAAATTAATAATAGTAGAATTTAGGTACCCATTACTAAGCTAGATAATTTGTACTAATAGCTATTAGCAATAATACACTCGATTTTTGTTATAATTAAAACAGTATAAAGAGTAATTGCGTTTGAAGTGTGTTCAATTTATTTTTTTTTATTACCTAGGTCAAGTATTGAACAGGCGAAGGTATTGATTTTATGAGAAAAAATTTATATACGTGCAAGATTTATTACATATTTTTAAAGTGGAAGTAGAGTTATTTAAGTCACTGAGTGTCATTCGCAAGAGTGACAATGTCTCAGAATAAATAAAATAAGTCGTAGACTTTTTTCTAGATTCTAAAACGCAAGTGAATCTGCTTTTAAGGCTTTTCTTTTATCACGTGTGATATTTTCTGAAAAAGAAAATGCAGGAATGACTGTCCTCTCAGCTTCATTATTATAAAGTAATTGCAATTGTACTGATCAGTTACTATTAAAATACATGTATGTCAAATCCATTGAAGAATCAGAGACTTTTGCGATGGTTAAGATTATTACTGTTCGATATAACGAGTTTTGTTTGTTAATGTTTTGCGCAGGCGGGGTGAGAAGATAGAGTAGCCTACGCCCCAAGATGGGGGTAAGTGTTGTACCCTACCACGTTGTGGATGGGGAGTATAGAGGGAACCTATGACCGCTGACACAGACAGGCTGAGGAGGCGACATGAGCATGGGTTTCGAGAAACTGCCAACCAACACACTCCCTCAGAGTGTTGGGGGGGAAAATGTGCACTGCAAAAGGGGGAGTGAAAGGGGGAAGTTGACGGGAGAGTGAGTGGGTGAGCGAATAGGTGGGTGGAAGTGGTAGCGAGAGGGGGGTGTATAACGAGTAACAGCGACCAACCTGAGTTACAGAAAGGGGGGGGTGCTTGGGGTGGATTTTTTTTTTTTTTTTTTTATGAGTGCAACACCAAGACAGGCAAAAACTGCCCTCATCAATAAAGGCTCGGGCACGAGAAAATAACAAGACGAAGGAAAAGAAAAAGTTAAGGACAAGGCAGAGATGAGGTAATGTCACAAAAGGAATCACATAATCCGTATTTCTAAATCTTCATCCAAAAGATTGGGAGCTCTGTTTTGCTTTTGTCATTATTTTCCCTAATTACCGTTACCTCAAGTCTATAAAGGTCTTATCTGTCCCTGCTTAGAATGCTGCTCACACATCTGGGGTGCTTTTCTTATACTTATCTCCTTGATGAGGTTGAAGCTAAGGCAGTCAGACTCATTAATGATCCATCTCTTACTTCTAACCTGGATTCTCTCTCTCTTCATCGTAAGGTCTCTTCCCTCACTCTTTTCTATCGCTACTACTTCCATCGCTGCTCTGATGAGTTGGCAAGTTGCATCCCTCCCCCACTCCCGAGGCCGCGTAATACTCGCCAAGAGGCCTCATCTCACAGAAAAACGATATACTGCAATACAGTGGATGACAATTTCACCAGTCCCAGGAGTCATCCTTAAGCTACTATCAAGCAACTGATCTTGTGCATACCAGTCCTCTACTTGTACATGTATTCTGAATGGTTTGAAATGTACCCCAGCTTGCAAGCTGACAACTTGCTCTAACATGGCTTATGATGACATGGAAATACACCTGGAAGCTGAGGATTTTGTGAGAGTTGTGCAGAGATATAATAATTTCAAGAGTTGCCAGATGAGTGTGAAATATCTAACATTATTTATTTGAGTAATGTACTACAGAGTGTATAATCTTATATTTCAGTGAGGACAGTTGTGTAGAACAATATATGCATAATGCAATTTTAAGTAACTTCTAATTTGTTATAGAAATGTGCAACACAAAAAAATATGGGTTCTAGCCAGCTATCAAATAAATTCAGCAGGGTTGAAATCGGTACCCAGTGTAAATATAGTTGCATGAGTATATCATCTTATTTAGAGCATATTATAATTGTTTTCCACTATTCATGTATCATGAGGTTGTGTGGCAGCATAATTTTTCTTAGTTCTCTCAAAAATTTAAAATTATACTGATGTAGATTATATTATTGATGAAAATATTACGAAAAGTGCCTATTTTTAGCTAGGTTCTTGCCAATACTTTAATGTCTGCATGCAACAGCTTATTTGAAGTACTTCGTTATATGTAAAATGTAATTTTAAACATCTTTCAATTGATGAAAATTTTCTGTAGGATCGACAAGTAATGAGTTATAGCCCAGTACCTGGCATGATAAAAATTTGCCTGAATGGACAATTGTTTTTAAAGATGATTGTCAATATGGCACTACATATGTTGTTTTAGAACATTTTATGATTATTTTCCACTGATCAAGTATCATATTGTGTGACAGCTTGTAAATTTGGGTTACTTACTTTAAAAGTTACAATCTATGTTAATTTATATTATATAAATGCTAAAAAATGTGAAAAAAGTGTGAACTTTTTTCCAAGATCTTACCTATATTTCAATACTTGTATCTAAAAGATTAACAATAAGTATTTTAACATATGTAAATCATCATTTTAAACCACTTTTAATAAGTGAAAAATTTCTGTGTGATCAACCAGTAATGAGTTATGGCCCAATAACTGGCAAGTTCAAAATCTGCTCAAAATCGATGATTGTTTTCAAAGATGGCGGCAAAAATGATACTTAGCTAGGAATCTCAGATGTCCATCACATAAATCCATATACTTTAAGGTTCAAACTAACTAAAAAACACTGTGGGATTTATTCCCTCGGTTTGGTAGTCAACTCTGAAATTTCAAGGGCTGGCTCACAGACTATACTGACATAGCCCCTTATCATCTCTGTCATTTGTATTTCTAAACTCATTCTTAGTGGTTACAAAATACTGATCAACTCCAAATTGCACCTTGCTCCAATCAACTAGAGCACCTCCCAACTGGTCAATACTATCTATCCCAATCACTAAATCTACATCATTTACAATACTGTCCAGCACCACTGCATGAATATTCAAAGGTCTGCCAACCATTACTCGATCTACCCAAAACATAACTTGACACTTCAGTTCTCTACCATCAAATGCTGTCAGGTGACTCTCACCCTCACAATGATCTACCAATCTCGTCCTCACCAGTGCAGTTGAACATCAAGTGTCGACCAACGCACGCACTGTTTTGTCACCCAGCATCACCTCAACTGCTAGAAGCACACCGAGTGCCTTCACTCTGCTGAGGGGGTAGCTGTTGGAGCACCAGCCCACATTCTGTCATTTCCCTGGTCGCACTGTGGGGATATATGTCCCTCCTTTCCACATTTATAACATACTACTGTCCTCCGGTCTTTACAAAACCTTGCCATGTGCAGCCCCCCACACTGGTAGCACTGCCCTCTGAATCTTCTTACTTCACCCACCTTGGCACTAAACTGTTCTTTAGTTTGGTATTCATTATGCAACTGCTCCCTGTCAACAATAGTGTTCATGGTGTTTGTCAACCACTGCAGCTACTTTAGTATCACTATTTGAAGTCAGGATTCTAGCTTTCGTTAAGCCACCACGCAGTTCATAATATCAATCAGTCGAACCTCCATATTTAGCTGATTAAGAAATCCATTCACAAATATTAGCTTCACGATTCGCTCATGGTCTTCTGTGAATCCAGCCAACATTGCTAATCTCCGTACTTCATTAGCATACACATCAACTTGTTCTCCAGCCCACCTCATATGCACTAATTTCCCATACGCAACAAATGGCCCGACCGTGAATGCTTCTCTCAACCTTGCTTCTATCTTTTCAGCATCTGCTAGATGACTATCTTCCATTTCCAGGTACATCTAGTTCTTAGAATAACGCGAAGACAGGTTCTCAGAAGTGCCGCGTATTTTAACTTTTGCATAATTTAACAAATCATTTTCCATTAGAAACAAGGATAATGGGCATAGATACACTCCACAACCGTCCATAGACACACTATACCAAAGATATAAGATAAATAAAACATATTTTATAAGTACATAACAAAGCAGAAAAACCTGTAGTTATTTATAGTAACATGCAAATAGTGTACAGTATAAAAGATATACACATTTACTGTACAGTAAACAAATTAATTCACTCTATTATGCGGTGGGCAACAGGCATACACTGGGAGGTGCATGGTGGCGGTGATCACGAGGATGCAAACGTTTTGCTGCCACCGTATCAGCTGCTGCACCCTCGCACGCTATTTCCCTGACAATATTATATCAAAATTTTGCTTGCTGTTTGTTCTTGATGCTTTTTTTCCATTATCTTCATAATATCCGATCGCATTAAGCAGTAGAAGAGGAGGAGGATGGCGGAAAAGTGCCTTCGAGGCGGTCGATTATTTACTAAAATGGCAAAATTCTTTTGAATTTTTTTGCATGGGCGTTATTCGCAAATTTCGTATTTTTTTACTATGTTTCTTAAGGGCCATTATTACAATTTCGCAGATAAAAAACACGCGGAAAGAGCGACCAAGGTGTATATTACTAAAGCATCTTCCAGATAGAGAGGAAGAAAACTAGCTAGGTCCGTTATCTTTTGTAGATTCGCTATTAACTTCACTTTCTTGATCCAAGCAACAACAACACTCTATCCAGTGAAAGGCCTAATCATACCACTACTAATCTTTCCTGCCATTCTGGATGCCTAGATAGCTTGTAATTGAAATGGGAAACAACAATATAACTTGCCTCACCTAGTAGTGATGGTGGTAAATCAATAAGTGATGTTGTTCAACAGCCTTGGCCTGCCAACACTAATGAAGGCCTACAAAACCACTCGGCCCTGGCGCCAGGAAAATCGTAACAAAAATGCTCCGCTGGATCAAGACCACGTAATAAACCACCCGAAATCCTTCCCAGACAACTTCCTTCAACATCGTTATCCCGCAACACGACAAACAAGGTAAAACCCTAACAAATACAGCCTCAAAAGAGATTCACCAAGTCCATCAACAACAACAATTTCAACTCGACTCCCCCTCGCAACTCTCCCCGCAGTGTTGCCACTTCCCAAAAACAATCCACAATCAGGGGTACCACATTTTCGTCACAAATAACATACCACACCAAACTAAAATAATTATTTCCCTACAAATACACCAGTTTCGTTTTCTGTACCTATTTGAGACTGTGCATTCAATTCTAAATTCATTTAAACACAAAGTAAAAATTTCAAAAAGTTTCAATATAAT
>JAXCGZ010006075.1:0-7500 GCA_037179515.1 Halocaridina rubra
TGCAACTAGCAAAACAGAAGAAAACTTGAAAACAAGGAGACAAAAGAGCAGTCCCCAGGATTCTTAAACATGGGATTAATAGATAATTAATAGATAATCCCATGTTTAAGACTCCTGGGGGCGGCTCTTTTGTATCCTTCTTTTCAAGTTTTCTTCTGTTTTGCTAATTGTATCTCTTGCCATTGTACTTTTAGAAGGTGACCAGCTTAGGTCACGAAATTAATAAGTACTTTTTATATATATATTTTCGTTGTTTTATTTAATGGGCTTTTATTTCCACGTATATATATATATATATATATATATATATATATATATATATATATATATATATATATATATATATATATATATATATATATATATATATATATATATATATATATATATATATATATATATATATATATATATATATATATATATATATATATATATATATATATATATATATATATAAATATATATATATATATATATATATATATATATATATATATATATATATATATATATATATATATATATATATATATATATATATATATATATATATATATATATATATATATATATATATATATATATATATATATATATATATATATATATATATATATATATATATATATATATATATATATATATATATATATATATATATATATATATATATATATATATATATATATATATATATATATATATATATATATATATATATATATATATATATATATATATATATATATATATATATATATATATATATATATATATATATATATATATATATATATATATATATATATATATATATATATATATATATATATATATATATATATATATATATATATATATATATATGTATATATATATATATATATATATATATATATATATATATATATATATATATATATATATATATATATATATATATATTTATATATATATATATATATATATATATATATATATATATATATATATATATATATATATATATATATATATATATATATATATATATGTATATATATATATATATATATATATATATATATATATATATATATATATATATATATATATATATATATATATATATATATATATATATATATATATATATATATATATATACATATATATATATATATATATATATATATATATATATATATATATATATATATATACATATATATATATATATATATATATATATATATATATATATATATATATATATATATATATATATATATATATATATATATATATATATATATATATATATATATATATATATATATATATATATATATATATATATATATATATATATATATATATATATATATATATATATATATATATATATATATATATATATATATATATATATATATATATATATATATATATATATATATATATATATATATATATATATATATATATATATATATATATATATATATATATATATATATATATATATATATATATATATATATATATATATATATATATATATATATATATATATATATATATATATATATATATATATATATATATATATATATATATATATATATATATATATATATATATATATATATATATATATATATATATATATATATATATATATATATATATATATATATATATATATATATATATATATATATATATATATATATATATATATATATATATATATATATATATATATATATATATATATATATATATATATATATATATATATATATATATATATATATATATATATATATATATATATATATATATATATATATATATATATATACCTAATTTTGCTGACGGGAAAGAAGATTATTTTCGCTAGTTTCAGTCTCTTGATTAGTTTATTGCTTTTTGCACTGACACTTAAAATATCTGGCCTGAAACTATGAATGCAGTTAGCATTAATTGCTTTTTTACTTTGAGAATTCCAATTATTCTTACACTAAAAAAGTATTTCTTAACATTCAGCGAAGAAGTTTCTTGAGAAGCTTTATGGTATGACCTTCGATTATAGAGGCACCAATACCAAAAATTGCGTACCTTTAACATTTATTGCTTTTTCACTTTGAGAATTCCAATTATTCTTTCTCTAAATGAAGTATTTGTTTTGATCCTGCAAAGAAATTTCTTGAGAAGCTTCATCCTATGATCTCTAATTCTAGAGCCACCAATACCAAAATAGTGCTCCCTGTTCACTCAGTCAAAGCCATAAAGAAATTCACACCATTACCATTCTTCACTTCTTCCTTCTGGCTTCGAGTGATGGTAAGTCTAAGTCTCTCAGCCTTTTCTCATAACTGAGATCACGTTGTCTGTTACCAGCTTCGTAAAATTTCTGAAGTTTCTCCAGTTAATTAATATGGTTTTTCAGGTGCAAATTCCTAAAGGGTGCTTCGTATTCAAGGTTCTGAAAAAACCCTTAAGTTTGCTAAGAAAGCATTTGCTGCCTCAACTATGCTATTTATTTGCATTTCCAGAGAGAATTCCGCCAATATATTTACCCCTAAATCTCTTTGGTTCTTTGATTCTTGAAGGTCCATGCCTGCTATTGAGTATGCATCTTAGATCTTTTTGCACTCTTGCCCTTCATATCACTTTACATATTGAAGAACTGACTCTCATTAACCACTTGCCTTACCACTTATGTAGTCTATGTAGTTCTTCCTGAAGTTCTATTCTCTTATATTCTTCTTTTACTTTCTGCACAATCTTTGCATCATCTGCAAATGTATTTAAAAGTGCATTTACAGATTCCTGCAAGTCATTCTCATATATAAGGAACGGAAGTGTCCCTAAAGTTGATCCCTGTGGAACCCCATTGCTAACCTTTCTCCATTCACGCATCACATGTATTACTCTGACTCTGATCCCTTCTTTCCAAAGACCTTTCCATTTATATTGCCATCACCTGCAGCTTCTTAATAAGCCTCCCATGTAGGACTTAGTTCTAAAATCTTTCATTTAAGATGAGGCTTACCATTTTATAAGCTTCTAGTAAGTTTGTTAGTCTGTGAAATAGGCCAATAGTTTAAAGCTGTGCATCTCCTTCCCTTTTTGAAAATAATTACCACATTCGCTTGCCTCCATCATCTTTAAATCTTCTCAGATTTCAGCGACTTTTCATATAAGTTGCAGAGTGCTACTGAAATTGGTTCATCGCGTTTCTTAAGTACGTAAGGGATCTATCATCAGACCGCCATAGCTTTATAAGCATCTAAATCCATTAGCGCTTTGCACATCTCTGTCGGTGGAATGGCGATGTTCTTTAATACTGGATCATGATCTCTAATCTCTACAACATGGAGGAATGGAGTATATATTACGGCAAATATACTGAATGAAACTCTTTTTTTTTTAATTCTTCGTAGATCTCTTGAACTTTTTCAGTGATGCTTCCGACTACCCTCTCCAGATTTAAAATTTGTTGTTTGACCTTTACTTCCCCTCTGACAAATCTGTGGATAAGTTTGGGATTTTGTTTACGTTATTATTTTGGTACTATTTCTTTGCCTCTCTTCTTTTATTCAATTCTCGCTTATTTGTAATTTTGCCATTTATATTTTTCCCTTCCTATACCTATTCCGGCATTCGTCTCTCCATTCCTTTGCCCCCTTATATTCATAAGTACACCATTTCTCTTTGCCATTAATAATTCCTATTTTGGCAGATGATATGTACCAGCTAACTATTCTCTCATATTTCCTCACAAAAAAAATTCTTACATCCCCTCCACAAATTTATTGTTAAATATGGTCGCCCGGTCAGTACCTACAAAAATTATCGCTAGTTTTCTTTCAATGCTGCCTGAATTCGTATTTACGAGAGTGGCAATAACTCCATAAACTCCCTTCCTATAGCAATATTTTCGACTTTAACCTGGAACCTTTCAAATCTCTCATCCCTCATTATTTTGGAACCCTTACGAAAAACTATAATACTAAATATTTCTTCACTTATTTCGTTTCTGTAAATGTTATCATATCTGTCTTAATTTCATGTGTCCTATCCTTTAATTCTACTACCTTACCTGCCACCCTTTCTGTATTTGATTACCGAAACCTAAAGGATGCATATTCTATGGTTTCCTAAGATTTTCTGTATCATCCCTTTCACTGCATGAACACTGAAACTTCTGAACATCTGTGCCATTCTCCTCCACACCTGGTACAATGCAGAAACTAACCTGCAACGCATCACTTTGTCCAAATCTCTTCACAGAAGCACAGCAGTCAACATCCACAGGCTGTGACTTGGATGTAAAGGCGACTAGGAAATTCTAGACAGTATCATTAAGAGATGCACAATCTACCAAGAAGAAGCCCGAAAATCCCTTCAACATTATGACTTAAACTGCGAATCCTTATCGGTCAGATAAGTTGGTGCACAAAGCAGTTCCAGCAACGACCCAGATGCTGCCTATGCAGTTAACATCCTGAAAGCCGCAGTGCATCCCGTGCATATCCCCCAAGATACCATTAATTAGTATCCACCACCCAAATAGAATGACAACAAAAATAGTTCATATATTGAAGATATTACACCAAAATACATGCTTTTTTTACCTTTGGAGTCACTGCTAAGCAAAAAATTTTGCAATGATATGTAAAGATTCATAAAACTTCTGTAAGACTAAGACCACCCACTGCCAACAATAACTAATGGAAATCGGATGGAATCATCAGCTCAAATTGAATATATAACCCTGGATCACGTTTACGTACTGCTGCAAGAATACTCAGTTACGGATCCACTACGTCTCGTAACGCTGATGAATATGGTATACTATGTTATCAACAAAAAATTAAATGTATACACTACGTCGCTGTCTTAAGTTCGAGTGCACAATAAAAATGACCATGAACTTCTGCTATTTGCTAGTAAGACTTCAGGATTTATGAGAACTTTAAAAAGCATTGAAAAAACTTGTAAGAAGCATATTACTATCAGATTTGCTTTAGTATTCAATAATCCATTCAGTAAAGAATATATGTACGAGTACTCAGTAAAAAGAGTGCGCTAGTCTAGACTATACTGACTATACGAGCACCATCCCTGCCGTAGGATATTAAGAGATATCCAGCATTAATCCCACCCAAGCCACAACCGCCTGTATTAACCCTCTTTCCTAGACACTAACTTTGTCACATAGAATGAAAAACAAAGCACACATAGACACGCGCGCGCGCGCACACACACACCCACACACACACACACACACACGCACACACATGTATGTATGTATATATGTATGTATGAATGTATGTATGTATGCATAAAGAGAAAAGAAAGAAAAAGAGGAGAGAGAGAGAGAGAGAGAGAGAGAGAGAGAGAGAGAGAGAGAGAGAGAGAGAGAGAGAGAGAGAGAGAGAGAGAGAGAGAGAGAGAGAGAGAGAGAGAGAGAGAGAGAGAGAGAGAGAGAAAGAGAGAGAGAGAGAGATCCATCGTAAAGATTTCCTCTGTATTTTGGAAGTACAAAAAAATTGGCGGCAATTGGTTAATTAGAGGAAGAAGTTCTTGTTACTAACCTATATTTGTGGCTTAAGGTGAAGCAAGAGACTTTGGGACTGACACATTTCTTTCATTAACTCCCAAGAAGATTAATCTGTTACATCAATTCATTTGGAAGGTCTAAAGCAGTGGTTCTTTACTAGCCGCATAGCCCGACGTCCCTGTTTATTTGGGAAACGCAGGAAATGCGAATAAATTTTCTTATTGTGGATGATAAACTAAATTAAGAAAAAATGCAGAGTATAAAATTTAAAAATTACGTAAATAATAGGGAATAATGTCTAAAATTGATAATTTGCCTTCATTGTGACTTAATGGCTTCTTTGTGCTTGATGAGATCTTGCGAGATTTTATATATCAGTAGACTAATCCGGTTTTCATGTATTTGGACAACTCCAGGCATTTTAGAGTCAAAGTTGGCAAAAAAGCTTTTTTAGGGTGTTTTTCTGTGCTGAATCCATTTTTGCTGTTTGCCAATCTGTATCTCTCAAGCTGACACTGTCAGACGGGTAAATCCAAGATGGCCGCCTTAAACTCAAAGGCATCATTTTTACAAGTGATGCCTCGTCCGTTTATCACCATGACGACCGTAAAACTTTATCGAAATCCACTATAAAGCCATTGTACATTAATTATTTTATTGATATTACTTTTCTCTTAATTAAATAATACACAAACATAACATCAGGATGGCTGACAACGCATTTATATTACAACAAGTTGCAGATTGCAAATTAATGAACAGGCATAGTGGCAGTGTGTTTTACACAGTGTAATTGTTGGGCTTCATCATTGCTACAGTCATCAACGAATTTCCTTCCTTTGCATGCTGCTGTTCAACGCAAGTGGGAATTTTTATATATGCATCGTGCATTCATACATTAGTTGGCGCAGTTGTAGGTGATCAGCTCCACACATGAGTCTGGGACTGGGGGTAAGGATATCAGCGTTGGCATCAGAGATACAACTTCCATCCTCCATCACATCGTATTTGGTTGAGGTACTTCTGGACACTATTCATTTGCCTGTTGCCACACAGCTATTTCATAGTGAGCTCTTTGGATGTGAAATGAAAGAGCGTCAGCAGTTGGAGGAAGAATCTCTGAAGCACTGGACTTTACAAACAGGATTTCATGCACCTTGTTGACTGTTGTGACGTTGGAGACATTGTATAACTTACAGATGAATAATTCAGCGTTCTTAACTGTCGTGTCATCGAGTTCACCTTGACCTAGAACTTCAAGAAGGCGAGAGTATTCTTGAAACACTTTCCAGCAAGTTTTCTCTCCATTCCTGAAGAGGTATGAAGCTGTCACCACCGGTGATGGAGTGAAACACTCTAATGGATTCCGTATTGTCGTTATCAAAAGCAAGCCATTTCACAATGGTGTGTATAGGAATATACTTCCTGTTTGCAGCTATTCCTGCCTTCAGCCAAACTTTGTCACTGGTCATTTTGTGTAAATGTGCAAGTAGTACTATCACAATGGTAGAGACTTGAGTTTCTGTACAATGCAGAATCATTCTCGTAACTGTCTCTTTGTGACGAGCTTTGAGAATATCTGTGTCCACTTCTGGATCCGATGATTCCACCTGTTCTTCATCGACAAATCCGCCAGATGCCACAACAGTTTTGTTTGCTGAAGCCTTCAGTATCAGTTGTTATCAGAGAAAATTGGCCAAGTCTGCCTTGTTTTCAGAGTGTGCCATGAAAATTTCTCACTTTGCTGGGAGTGGAACATTCCTGCCTTCAGTCAAACATCGGATCGCCATTGATGCTTGACCACGTCATGTCCTTGTTCCCTCTTTGATAGATTTCTCGTAGTATCTGTCAAGCAGTACATCAATTCATTTGAACAGTCTCCCACCTTGAAGAACAGCTCCAATGAACACGTCAGCTAGGTCTCCATATGAGGCTGCTTTGTG